>JAHWFP010114491.1:497-65306 GCA_023313725.1 Lithobius niger
TTAAACAAGTTTAAGCCTTTTCTGTCGCATAGTTATTTATCCTCAGACGGCTGAAAGCAGCCAAACTACCTTTGCAGTAAAGACAACGTATGTAGTGGTCGCCATGCTCATATACACATATTATCTGGATGTTATCATTTAGATTTTTTTTATCCAAATTGATGAAATCCATTTTTTCTTAGTATTTATGAGATGAAAACGCCAATCTAGTTTTTTGGTCCATTTCTTTTTCTCTGTTTTTTTTTTTGGTTTCGTTAGATTTCGAGGACAGCAATCACCTTTTTTCATTTGATTAGCATTTTTATTATTATTGCAGTATCTCCTTCCAAACGCACGAATTTATGTAATTTTCAGTTTGGTATTGTTGCATAAAAAAAATATTTCAAACAGTGTAAAACAATCAATTTGGACGTTTGGAGCTCCCTAACCCCTGAACTACTTAACCAATTAGAAAGGTTCATATGAAAAGGGCACATATCCAGAGCAATACCTGTAAAATGAGCTAAAAACCAGTTTTATTCACCGCATGGAAAAATTTATTTTCGTGATACAAAAAAGCGTTACCAGTAGTAGTTAGTAGTAGTTAGTAGTAGTTAGGCAAATATCAACGTTATTCGGGTCGTTTTTGCAAGAAGAAAACGTTAAGCTATGGGTCTAACAGTGACTTTTATGTTGTCAGGCGCCCAAAGTCTCCCGATCAAACAAGTTTCAGCCTTTTCTGTTGTATTGTTATTTATCCTTACATGCCTGAAAACAGCCAAGCTACTTTTGCTATAAAGACACAACGTGTCTAGTGGTCGCCATGTTCATATATACATATTATCTGGATGTTAACGTTTTATCTTGGCGGGCGACACATTAGCGTGTGTCTTAATTAGGCAAATTTCAACGTTATTCACAACGTTTTTTCAACAAGAAAACGGTAAGCTGTGTCCTTAATAGTGACTTTTACGTTGTCAGGCTGCTAAAGTCTCCTGATTAAACAAGTTTCAGCCTTTTCTGTCGCATTTTATATTTACTCATATGGCTGAAAACAGCCAAACTACCTTTGCTGTGAAGACACAACGTGTCTAGTGGTCACCATGTTCATATATACGTATTATCTGGATGTTATCGTTTTATCTTGGCGGGCGACACACTAGCGTGTGTCTTGATAGACCAAACTAAGCTACGTTCGGCCTCTAAATTGGCAGCTAGAAACGACAGAATGGCATATTTATTTCGCAGATACAGGTTTTCAGAGCTGAGTTGAATTGTTTCAAAGTGACCAGCAATTAACAATCGACTGCATGCATAAACCTTTGTAGAATTAATAAACAAAAACGTATCGTTAAAAGTTAAAAGTAAGGGTCTAAAAGTCAAAACCTGTAAGGAACACGGACAAGCTTTGACTGTAAGGCTCTAGGTGTCAGATTCTGCCAGTAAGACGCCGCTAAGCATTAGACCCTTACTACCCGATTTTTGAGGACCAGCTGTCCGAGATCGTCCTATGAAGACCCATGTGATGATCCAATGATAGTGGTGGTGTGGGTTTCCTACTTTGCTTTAGGTTGACATTATTTTTCGGTTTGATAACATGGCAGCGATTCCAAGCAAGACAACCTGCTACAAGCGTAAGCGTGTACACCCATTCTGTCTGAGTTACTAAGTCATTAATAAATAGACATAAATCGCTGGAAATAATATTAAGGAAAATTGGAAAATAACCAACAGCGATAATCATACACTAGAAATAACGTAGTTCAGTAAGCCACCTTTGTGGACTTACGTTTCATCGGAGTGCAACGGAGAGATTAAGGAGCTATGCAAGTGATCTGGGGGCGAACTGGTTAGCCGCTTCGAATCCGGGTCATGCCACTCGGATTTAACGTAAGTGCATAAAGGTGGCTTACTGAACTACGTCATTTATAGTGTATGACTTTCGCTGTTGGCTAAATTCCAATTTTCCTTACTAAGTCATTAACATGGTCACCGGGTAGTAAGTGTCTAATGCTTAGCAGTGTCTTACTGGCCAAATCTGACACCTAGAGCCTTACAGTCAAAGCTTGTCCGTGTTCCTTACAGGTTTTGACTTTTAGACCCTTACTTTTAACTTTTAACGATACGTTTTTGTTTATTAATCCGTGTTACTATTAAATAGGTGTGGTGGTGGATGAGGGGTGGGGTATGTGTGGCACCTTTATAATAAATTTGTTTTTTTTTTTGTTCTACCGCCTTTAAGCTCGGTAAATAGGTATGGCCCTTACTAACCTGGCTATGGCTAGTGTTAACAATAGAAACAAATCCTTTAATCTTCAGTCTATGTCTTGCAGCTGGCGTTTGCTAAATGGCATTGTTGCATAATAACAATGTTTAAAACAATGTAAAACAATGAATCAGGTCATTTAGAGCGCCGTAACCCCTGAACCACTTGACCAATTAGGAAAGGCCTTATGGAAAGGACACATCTACGGAGCAATACCTGTAAAATGAACTAAGAACCAGCTTTACAGGACAAATAGTTTGACCTGTAGAGAGGACAGACGAAAGGTACATCCCCAGAATAAGACCAAGAACAAGACCAAGACCAAGAACAAGAAGTTGTCTATTTGGCCCCTCTCTGTATCTCGGGTTTAGCTAGGCTGAATTTCAAATTTTTGGACTGTAGACAGGCCTTGACTAGTCAAGGCTAGATTCCAAATTTGGTTTACGAATTTTTAATTTTGACGGAGTTATAAGCTCGCAAAGTTGAAAGTTTAACACGGAGATCCTACGTCGACCCTTACTAACACTGGCTATCGCCAGTGTTAATGACGCCATAGCCGTAAAAAAAGGTACACGGGTTACAAACAAAAACGTCAAGTGTGCCGTAAAAAAGGGAATTATATGATTGAATTTTTACTAGTTAAAATGTACAAGGATAAAAATTGATGATTTTTAATTGAAATAATCAAATGTACAATTGAGAAAATTGCAATTGTTGTGCCTTGTCTCAGAAGTTCCGTCTAAGTGAAATAAAGCGCTAAGACTTGGATATAGGTTGCTGATAATAACATGTTCGTATAGGAAGTCACCTATGGCGAATCCGATGATGATATCCAACATGACCTTGGAGGTCGTCTTCAAGGTCATCCAATGTGTAACTCCTAAACAATGCATGTTATGGGCATAAAGTAAATTAGAGAGTTGTGGGGGATCGTGGGACTAGTACAACACAGAAAGCAGAACAGATATCGCGTACAAAACAAGGAAAATATTCGCAAAAAAAACGGGTGATGCACAGAAGCCATCCTTGGGGCAGCAGGAATTACTGAAACAGGTAAAGTTGAACCATAAAGCGAAATGGCAACAAGGAAAGTAAAACATTCTTGCCTTGTTTCGGTAATACTGTAAAATAAACTAAAGTGGTTGATTTAAGGCAAAAGTCACGAGTAGGCAAGCCCTAAAAAGGGCCCATTATCGTCCCCAAAAATCTAATCTGTCCTCCCAACCCCCCTTACCTTAATTCAACACCCTGGCTTCAAAAGTGCTTTTCCCAAATTTGACTGAATGGAAAATGTCAACCTTCGTAGTTAGGGCTGCGCCATATTGGGGGATGGGAGGGGGAGGGAGTGTCTCCACCCCCTTAAAAAAATGTCTACCTGCGACACCAATTTTCACTTTCACTGATTAGCTCTTATAAGTAAACAAAATATCAATAAAGGGTGCTGATAAGTAAAATATGTTACTAAAGCGAATCTTAAAAAGAGAATTTGTGACTCCGGTTCGTCATTTCTGGGGGGCAGCCCTACCCCACACCCTTCACCCCTTCCCTCGGTCCTGACTACTAAAATTTACATTTTTCATTTAGTCGGATTTGAGAAGTGCAATTTTGAAGTCAAGGTGTTGAGTTAATTGAGGGAGTTGGGGAGGATACACTAGTTTTTCGGGGATAAAATGGGCCTTTTCAGGCCTGACCCATCCGGGCCTTTTGGCTTAAATCTGCCACTGAAGTTTTTTGTACAGTATTACTGGAAAAAGGCAAGAATGTTTACTTTCCTTGTTGCTGTTTCGTTTGGTAGTCAACTAGGCCTATTTCTGTAATTCCTGCTGCCCCAACGATGGCTTCTCTGCATCACCCTCCTTCATTTGCGAATATCTTCCTTTTGTACCCCATATCTGTTCTGCTTTCTGTGTTGTACTAGTCCCACGATCACCCACAACTTTCTAATTTACTTTATGCCCATACCATGCGTAGTTTAGGGAGTTACACGTTAGACGACCTTGAAGACGACCTTCAAGGTAATTTTGGATATCATCATCGTATTCGCCAGAGGTGACTTCCTATGCGAACATGTTATTATCAGCAACCTATATCCAAGTCTTAACGCTTTATTTCGCCTAGACAGGACTTCTGAGACATACTATATAGATGCAAATCCACAAGGGACGTGCGATTGCATGTTAAGGGTAAAGAAACAAGATGGATTTGGCTGGAAAACTAGCACTAGTTGCAGTATTGTCTTCTCAAAATCTGCATACATGACGTAAGGGTGACGCAATTGCCTGTCACAGCATGTGAATTTCATGAAAGCATCTTCTTTTTTTTTGCATAAGTGCGTCTCAAGCGTGTTTGTTTAAACAATCAACGTGTCAGAAAGGAGAAAGGCAATATGGGCAAACGTGCTTCGTATTATCACTGTGTGGTAAACGACTAAAGCTCTTGATGCAGCAATAGTGCTGGCCCCCATAGTAATACACAGGAAATTTCGCTCGTTTTCTAAGGAGATGGGGGAAAATGTTTCGGTCTTCATGACCACATTTGAAAAAGGCCACGTTATTTTTGGCTTCAAACCTAGATATTTCATGTATAGACATAGGAAAACTAACACCAGTTAAATTGAGGGTATTTTTGTACCATGCATAATGTTTGAATCTATCTGGCGGTGAAGAGCTGGATAAAGACCTGCCAAAATTGAATAAATAAATCATTTGTCATTGAAACACTTGACGTTAACCACTGCATGCTTATCAGTTAAATATTTGTCCAACATAACTGTAACACACCCACCCGCGTGAGCAGTGCACTTGACCAACTGAATATCACAACATTTAATTTTTGTCACCGCTAACCACAGCCGTATTGGTAAAAAATGTCTAACTGGTGTACAATTTGGGTAATGCCAGCATCAATCGTGCCTTGTATATCATTGACAGAAAGGATCGGTAACGACACGCTGCACAGGTAAGTGGACATGGTTTGGACATGGTTTGGACATTGGGGCCCGTTTTGCCTTCAAGCCCCAATTTTGACAATATCACCGTCAGATACAATGGAAACTTGAATTGTGTGAGTCTACCTTGCATTACCGTGAATAACTGATCCGGGTAGAAGCGGAAGGTAGCAAAGTAGTTCTCAACATGAGAGTAAAGATCGCCTTAAATATAGCGTTGAAAAAAAATTCTGAAAAAAATTTCTGTACGAGCGTGTAACGGTCCAGCATCTTCTTGGGGAACAGTAGAATGATGTAACGCATTGTGCTGCATGAACGAGTCCTCCGCTCGAAGGTTGGCCTGCAAGCGGTATAGGTGATGAAGTGACGTCTACGGTGACGTCTCAAGTTGATACCTGTAGTGAACGAATCACCACAGGTCTCACAAATAAAGGGTCTAGAGGTTTGACACTGTCGGACATGCCTGAACAAACGGCTGGCATGAGTCCTTCCACAAACTGCACAACGATGGTCCATTTTTCTAGCAAATAAAAGACGAAAATGTAGAGCCAACCAACTTATGCGACTATTTATAGACGAGCATAAACCAATCATAGGGCTATATTAAAATTTAAAAAAATTAAATAAGTAAAACCGCAAATACAAAACTGACATTTTCACAACTAATTTTATTGACCTAACGCCTTTACAAAATTATAGACAAACTGATTATGGTTTGCTTGAGTTTTAAGAGCGGTTACAATAGAATTGTCAGTGACCCAAACACCTCATTAATATAAAATAAATACAATAATGCCCACACACTCGAGTATTGAAGACTAGAAATTTAATGTCGTTACTCCACCACTTTTAAAGCAACGTTTATTCCAGTAATTAACGGTAGAATTTTACAAGGTTGGCAGGCCATAAGTATCGAAATATTCACAGGTGCATAAAACGTCCCAGTTATTACCCCGCTGGTCGCTAGTGTCGAAACTGAAGACGCTCCATCCAGAAAGGTATGGCACTTGATTTAAAGGAAATGTTCCCAAAAACGAAGCACACCTGGGTCTCAAAATGGCGTTGATTTCGGAGGTGATCATTTCATAGACAAAACGTTTCTTCTTTCGTCAATTTCCAAAATGGCTTCTTGCTCACCGAGAGTCAAAATGGTAATGGTTTCATGTAAAGCTGCATAAAATGACAGTTCAATTTTCATAACTCTCTTTTTCACTAGAGACATGTGAGAGACGTCGTCGCCGTCGTGGTCTTCCATGAGGTCAAAGCAGAATCAACAATGTCCATTAAAGTACATAGCGTATGTAATACCGTTCCCAATAATATGAAAAGACGTGCCTAAACTTCTGTACATCGACAGGTAAGAAGTAATCGTTATTGTCAAAGTCAAAAGTGAGCGGTTTCCCATTAAATATTTCACCATCCACGGAAAGGGTTATGAAGTCTTGTCCAAGGTTTTTAAAAAAAAGAGGGATAGCTCTCATAAATGCTGTTATACGCTACATGTCTCATCATGGCAATGATTACTCGACTGGGAACATTTCCATTAAATGGGTTATCCACCTGTCTACTTTTCACCACCTGCACCATCCTACACTGGTATTTTTGCTTACAAAGAATCGGATAACACATGTGCGTGCACCAATAAAATGTTTGGTGAAGACATTGCCTTACGTACGTGTAAGGCAGCATCTAGAAACTCAACAATCGGCTTGACATTGGCGGCTACACGTGCAGGGATCAGATATAAATGGAAAAGGGTTCCGTGGGAAACGGAATGAAACTTTATTTCTTTACTGTTTAAAATTTGTCTTGGTATCATGGCTAGATCGTGATGAACTCCCCTTATTAATTTGACACGCACACTTTCGGCGATACGTTCTTGTCTTTCAATGGGGATCTCCACCCCGCCGGCGTACAGCTGAGTAATTTTAGCTTCGTTAGAATAATTCAGTAACGTTTGGAGGTAAGCTTTAAATCCGTAATTGTCGTTGGTGCTACTTGCTAACTTTCCATTAAAAAATATCATCTTGAGAAAAATAGATTGAAGCCATAATTAGACACAGTGAATGTGCTCTCTGGACAGCCGTTGACTCGGTTCCGTCACTGGCGAGCACTCGTACCTTGAGATACAATAAAATTTTGACAGGTCCACGTCAGTTTCGCTTCAGGCACAGTAAAATCCATAACTTGTCCAGTCGCAACTGGAGCTATGGGTCTGTTCACTTCATACTTGTTTTTTTAACAGACAGTTGTGTAGGTTGTACAGAAAACAAGGCCCTGGGGTTCAACAAACACTCCCACGAAGATGGGCATACAATACTCATGATGATCAAATGACTGGTTGACTGGTGAGAGCTAAGGTTTATATAGAGGTTCCCCTTAATCCCCTCAGTAATCTGCCTTTTTTCTTGGTTGTCTTACCTTTGCCATAACGTTTACGTTTTATTCCCATACAGGAGCCCCTCAACCCCCATCCCTCCTTGAAGTTTTTTTTCCTAAATCACTCATTACGTCACTGGCAGTTTCATTTAATCAATGAGGCTTGAAAGTGTTTCACAGCCAAATAATCGGCTCTTATACCAATGCAAGTGGTGAGGGCTTTTCTACCAAAATAGCTACCTATGCTTCTTATAAAGGGCATGGCCATACATCTCAAAGGGCTAAATTTACTGCCTATCCCGTGGCTGGCTTGGGAATGCCTGCCGGCGAAAACAGGCATCTCGCCTCCCACCTGAGCGGCATAATAATTAGTATATTGACACGAATACCTCATAGTGACGAGACAACGAAGCCTACCTACCCTTTTATAGGTCTGAACTTCAAACTAACGATGATGTGACCAGAGGAGCAGAAATGTACGGGGTTCTAATATCTATATTAATATTATGCATTTTTTGGTTAATAAATGGTATGATGCAGCCTGTAAAACTGCGTGTTAGTATCTTCCGCCTCAACATTAAAGATCTGCAACAAAGGTTGCAAATCTGCAAAGGTTAGCCTACAAATTGTGGCGCAAGAATATTGGTTAGTACCCATAAAGTTTAATAGCGCTATCATAATAATCTTGAACTGATCCCCAGACTTGTAAAGCATGTGGAATCCAGATAAAATTGGAGCTCTTAAATCCAAATTTTTTAGCTAAGTTACGGTACCCGATAAAATCGGCTAAGTATTTCCTTTGTCAGACTGCCACTGTCTGATTTGAAACTTTCTAGCCTATATCTTTTATTATAGACTAGCCTAGGAAGAGGAAGCTCCTCGGCCAAAGATTGGCAGCACCTTTACTTCAAAATGCTTTGATTTTGTCGTTAATATCCGAAGCTAAATCGTTCAGAGTTACGTAATTAAGCCCCGACCTAATGCTCTTTAATTTATAAATGGGAAGGTTAGAGTCTTGATGCACTAAACTAGCCCCGTAAACGTTCATCAATTCTGTCATGTCGATACTGTCTATTAGTATTAAAATTCTTAGGAAAGGACATTTGACACAAGGCTACTTCGTACTGTTTCCCCAAATCTATCGGTTCTGTTAATTGCATCATATACTTTTGCAAGGTGTTTTTGGGATATAGATCTATAGAGGTGTTACTAGGAAGACACAAATAAAATCCATCATTAAAAAAAATGGTTTCGATACCTGAAACCCAAGAATTAAAAAAAGGGCAGTCTAACCACTTGATAAAATATTCAGTGCATCCGTGACATTCCCTAGTACAGAGCACACGGTCGACTTTATATAACTCTGGCGGCTTTACCGTTTGTAATTCTCGCTCGTACCAGGTCCCAAAATAACATTGTTATCGTAATCCCACATGGTATAGGTACGACTGGAATGTTTATGATTTTTACTTTTAATATAAACAATCTCATCTGACCAATTTGGTGTATAGCCTTTGTTAAACACCCTAGTTCTAAGCCCCATTCTAACTGAGTCCCCTACAGCAAACCTCACAACTCCATACAAATTTGCTAAAATCTCTCCCTTAGGAACGGTCATTATTTATGGTCGGGGGCGATTCCGAGGAAATGAAAATGTGACCATCACATTTTCGATGATCCCCTCCTTCAAGACCCTGAAAACATTTTGACCCCCTCACTCAATGTCCAAAAATAATGTGACCCCCCCCAAAAAATGCGCCTTTCGTATATCTAATGACATTATCTGCAGATGATCCCTGTAGCCAAGATTATTGCTGTAGCCAAATTAAGTAAGTAGCTTTTCACACCGACAGTAACCATTAGTTGTAAGGAAACTTGTCTTTTTTTTAACGAAAAGACATGTTGGGTTTAAAATGTTGTATGAAATGTTCCTTACACCCATCTCTTGGCGAGATTCTTACAATAAGTATGATGAACACACTGTTTGCTTGTATGCCCACATCCGTAACATAGTCACTACCTGAAAGACAGAAGAAACCAAGAAACCAGGTGCCAGAGCTTTTCTATAAAGTTTTTTTGTAAATTCTGTACCTGCAGTAGGGGTATTAATGGACTCAAACCTTGCAAACACTCACATCATGAGGTTCTGGGGGGGCTTGCTCCCCCAGAAGCTGAGACATTTTTATAAATTTTGACTGCCGAAAGAGCCATTCTTGATGTCCAAAAATGACTTTTTCTTCCAGTTGTCAGTGTATTTTTGAGCCCCCTCTTGATATAACCTGAAAAATATATGACCTCCCTCGAGAGGATCCAAAATCTTCATGACCCCCCCAATTCCTCCGGCCCTCTGGTGATAAATAATGACCGGTGCCTTATTACCTTCGTTTATTTGTACTGGTTTCATTTGAATGCTTCTCCAAAACTAATTATTATAAGCGTGCATTATATCTTGCAAATGTCTAAATATCTATTCGTATTGTTTACGTGTAAATAACGACTTATTCTCGCACGCAGTGTTCTAGTAACTCGTTCGTCTGGGCTGCATTTAATATTGTCGTTTTGTGTGTCGTAATGATGGACGTTAAATATCTTAAATACTTTATTTATTAGAGCATTGAAAAATTCTAAACCATGAACTGACCACACCGAAACTGGCACACGCCCCTGCTGAATAATTCAATTAGGGAACTATTCACGGAAGGCCAGTCTTTACGTCATAAAGGTAAGGCAAACGCTTCTTTAGTAAACATGTCGATCAAAAAATCGAAATCATTATCCGCCAGGTCCAGCCCACAAATTTTATCAATCCCGCCCGTCCTAAGTCTAGTATGTTCGAATTTACGAATGATAAGCCTAAATAGAGTATAATTTGGCTTTCCAACTAACCAGCTCTTAATAGTTTTTAATGAGATTCTATGGCCTTTGGCCCTGACCGATCTGTACAATCTAGCAACCCTTCTCAGAATGCTAGCAGCTTTACGATTAAAATAATTAGACTTAAGATGTCACTCGTGGAAATTGCTTCCCCTACCCGGGCTATTAGGGCTAATCTTTAAAATCTATTAACGGACGTGCACTAGGCGTCGTCCCTGATGCTTTATGAGGGTCCCAAATACTGGAGTGGTGGAGGACCTCGCCTATATACTGTCTACGAGGTACATTAAATACTGTAGAATGTCTCAATACCTTCTTCGACAGTATGTAGGCTCTAATAAAACGATCATGCTGGCATTTTACTCTATTTTTTCCAAACGTCTTATTATCCGTTATTGAACCGTGAATTGAATCTACAACGTTTAAACTTTCGATCGCATTATCTTCGTGTGTAAGCTGACCTACAGCATCGTACTCAACGTCACCACTGTCTAAAAAACACCTGATTCGGCCCCTTTATTTTTTTTAGTTAGAACGGACATGTCGGTTTAAATTCCTTTCAACAACTGGTTTAAATTCCTTTTCTAGAGTACTCAACATTATCGTAGCGCGTCAGTTGCACGACACGACCCGGCCAAGCTACGCTGCCAACTCTGGCTGCTAGAAACCTTGGCGCCTCAGTTGTGGGGCGCTGGAAAGCATCACTTTTAACGCATCATCTTCGTACTTTTTGTCAACATCTAAATAACATTCTAAGTAACCTATTGTGGGGGATGGTCCTTTCGTCTCTGACGGAGGCACCCAAACGGTTCAACTGCATGTGCTTATACATTTTTTTCTTTTTAGCCAGATAATAAGCCGCCTAGGAATTTGAGCACAAGTGTTAGGAGGGCCCCACCCTTTTGATTTTAGACTAAATGTTTGTGTTTTTCTTTTTCACCGCAATTTCTAGAAGATGGTTTTAAGAGTACTTTCTTGTATTTTTTGAGAGTTTCTCCGTATAGGCATTAAAGTATTATGTCTTTTAACAAGTTTAGAGACACTCAAGTACAGCACCTGCATCACTTCTGGGCAACTGAGTAGAATGCATTAAACACGTTGAGAGGTAGCTTTCGAATGCAGTGGTTCTAGTAACAGAATGACATCAAGGATACTCTCAGCCGTACTATGTGGGCAGGTAATCGGTAATCAGTATTTTAAAAATGTTTGAACAAAATTTTAACGCTTTAGGAGTGGAAGGATGTAAATCTATTTATAAAAAAATAAAATGGTTCTTTGGTGGAATCTTTGTAAACGGAGGTAATAGATTCTTTGTTTATTTCAATTTGGCGTGCTAGTACCTGTAATTGGTGTAAGCTTCGATAGGATTTCAACAGGAAAAAATACTAGAAGTATAAGGGAATTGCTCTTAACGTCTTGAGAAACAGGTTGTGAACAACGTTAATTACAGAAATACCTCTGTGATGAATACCCTTACAATAACGGTATTAATTAGGCTAGCAGGTAGGCTAATTTGTGTAGGATATCGTCTAAAACTAGAAGAGTGTCACGTGGCAGACTGTCATAAATATCTTTGTAAAATTTAGGTTGAAATTGATAGGGAACTGGGCTGGGAGAGAGGCGGGTCTTCTACTAGCAGTAAGTAACGCCAGTAGGAGGTGGGTTGATGAGGTCTGCGAGTTTAAAATCAATTTTACGATAGCTGTACTCTTGCCATAACACAATGGTCCCACAAAAAAGTAGTTGGCAGGATACTTCAACTTTACATCCATGATTGACCGCACTCCCGTTTCCCACGGGCTTTTATACCACTCCTGGAAACAGAATTTTTTTCACGTAAATTAATTTATTTTCAGTCTTAGTTCGAAACCAGAAGAGGTTGGTTAGAAAGCAAATTTTCAGGATATTATTTAAATAAAAAATAAAAATCCAAGACTAATAAATACGAACCTGTGGCTCGAGCAAGTTATTTATTACAGGCTACAAGTACAGTATATTACTCGTTTTCCGATTGTTGAAAGTTGAGTGCTGAGAGTGTTTGGGTCTCAGCACGAGGAAAGCAGGTGATATCCTATTTATTACCCGGTTTTTGCCTCTCAGTCCACGAGTGTTGTTGGCTGCGTTTTATCGCGCTTGGTGAATGTGTTGGCTCACGCTCGGTGATTATTGCAGGCGGAGCCATATTTCTTGTTCCTTTTTTGTTATGGCAAAAAGTTTTAGAGTTTGAGGATCTATTTGACTTGTCGAGTGACCATAATGAAGACAATGCGGACAATGATGGCGTATCAGTTGAAACAGCAATTCAATTTAATGCAAGAATCTTAACCTCTAGTTGTACGCCCTCTTACAATGAAATTACAGGCTTAAATACAAAAAACTGAAGATGCTGCTAACAAAGACGATGACAGTAATAAAGAACAGTTAAGACACATGTTTTCTGGTGGAACCATTAATTTGAATGAAGGTTCCAACGTTATTTTAAGTAGCCATAATAAAATGATTTAATTATCAATCTTAAAACACATAATGAACTCATTAATTTACCGTGGTTCATGATATTTACATAAAAATACTTGCTTAATATTTTTTATTATTTTTTTATTTTGGTTTGTGTCATTAATACAATTCCAATTGCCAGTCTATAATTCACGAATTCGATAATTTGCTGTGGTTGCTGACACTTAATTAAAAAAATTTCTTAACGTTTTTTTTTTAATTTACGTATTACTATTCTATAATAATTATGAATTTAGGTGCTGAGAGCCAATCCGGCATTTTAGTGCAAGAGATCGGCTCTTAGCACTGCAATGGCGGAGATGTTGCACTGTGCATTCTTGTTTCATTGTTGCGCTCCTGCATCATTACTTTGTTTAAAAAGGACTGAGAGGCAAAAACCGGGTAATAATATGCATAGGTTCTTTAATCGTTATGATTATTGTAATGCGGTGGTTTACACACGGGCTGCTATATATGAATAAAACTGAGCAAATATGAGTATGAATGCATCAATGAGATCGTATACACGATCCAAATATTTGGCTAACCTCCTGGGAGTGCGTCTCAAAAGTCAGGACGACTTGTTGTCATCGCTCAAATTTTCGTGGGAACCTAACTTTATTTTAGAGTTCGGTCAAACAGTTCTTCCACACAGTTTTTGTCTTGATAGGAGTCACACCGAACAGGGAACTTGTAGACACCGTCTTCGAAAGGCTAATAACTGCATTTTCGTTCACATGTTTCTGAGCACGCAGGTAACAACTCAGTCCAGGGGAAAGCTTCCAATGCAATAGGATTTTAGTTGAAACTCTGCTGTCAGTGAATCCAGAATGGGAGTGCACAGATTCTTGTCTGATGGTGAGTAGAGCAAGGATGCTCCGTAAGTTAAGCAGATGTTGGTTGGAGCCAGGCTACGGTGCTGACGTCTTTTCGCCATCTTAACTGGGCGTGGGAAACGTGAAGAAGAAGATGCATCCGTCATGGTGACTGGTGGCTGAATGACATTTTTGCGACCGATTTAGGTATTTACCCTATATTAATATTTTTGTTATTGATATTTGTTTTTAGTATGGCAGTACAAAAGCTACGAAATCCGTTCTGACGTGGGATATACCAAAATTAAGGCAGTTACATAGTTTTGTGTCAGAACTTGTAGCCATCTGGTGATTTTATTGACAGGGTGATTTTTTCTTTGATCAGGGTGAATTGATTAATAGAGAGTTCAATAGTGCCTCGTTTCAGCATGACGAAAGTAATCACCTTTCATCCCTATACCGTAACGATAGTAATGCCGAATTTGGACATTGTGTTTAGGCCCAGCGCAGAATAGCATCCATCTGTCAAAATGAAGGACCATTTCATTCCATTCCGATACACTGAAACAAATGCCATGTTTCGCTGGAATATAGGTGATTGGGTTTTGATTGTATTTCCATAAAAGCACCTTTGGTTCACGTTTGAACATCGAACAAGTGAGAAACATGTCATTTGTGAAATAAACTGACATTACAGTTTCAAAGGTAAAGTTACTTGTTTGCCATATTTAAACTAGTCTATCAATGATACTGTTAATAATACATTGGTTAGACGAATCTACAAGGTGAAAAAACGTATTAGAAGGATACTTGTGGACCTTGCAGTAGCGTACACCCACACTCATCGATTAAAATGTGGTCATTTTAATAGCTTTAAATGGTTAGAACTATGGTGGTATCTGATCACCATCGTACCTGTCATTCTTGATTAATGAACAACAGAAATGCATTCAACAGAATAACACACGCAAAATTAAAAATTAGGCCTATAGTTTGGTTCGTGCTAATTCAATATGATGACGAAAAAACCCCTTCCAATTGTGTCTATCTTTACCGAGTGGTTGCGAACTGTGGAGTTACTGGGTGTCCGACTTTAATTCGGCTTATATACGAATTTTTTTGGCACGAGTTCAGGAACATTTTGACAATAACAACATTTATTTTCATGTATCACCTTTCACTAATAATTATGTTGTCACGTTTGAGTTTGTTTATGACTTATAATTATACGTCTTCAATTTCGTCACTGTTTGTTGACCAATACTCTCAGAGTTGACATGTAATTTACTGTAAATTATTTCACGTATTATTGACAACATTCCACATTCGTGTCAAGTTTTGTGTGCGTGTTGTGAATTTATATGACGTAATTGATTTGTTTACAATGGTGGCTATAAGATAGATATTTCGACTGTACAATTATCTCGTCATATTTTTGTTGTTTATGACACTTTACGCATTATTTCATTGTAAAGTAGCTTGTTTTCATATTTGTTCCATTACAGTATCCAATTGATGATAAAACAACGCAATATTTACCGTTTTTTCACAATATTCCTATTTTGCAATAGATTTCTTCGTGTCATTTGTCTTGACACAAGAATGTTTTATTTTTGTGTCGAGCTAGGGAGATAGTTTTACTTTTGTGTTACTTCAATTAAGTGTGACAGTGATGTACGGCTCTATATCGGATCGAGTTACGATCTGTTCCTTTAGACTCTCCTCAATTCTTTAATGAGACTTTATTTGGCTTTCACCATTGTAACTCTTCATATCGCTTATTTTCCAATTGACATAATGTTCCAGAATTGGTGTCGAAAATGTGTTTGACGAGCATGAGGTAGTGTGGTTTGGCTGCGTTTATACTTTCAAATGATAGAGTTGTATTTATTCAGTCACACACTCCGTAGGGGGTAGCTGCGTATAAGCTTCCTTCTACAATGTCTAGAAAGGAGAGGAACGCACCACAGTGTTCAAAAAACCGTGTTTACTTCGTTTTAGGTACAAATGAACGAAAATTAGTTTTTATCTATATATGATGCATTCCACATTTAGTCAAATCGTGAGTGGTGTTGTTGATATTTTGACCTCAATTTATCCTTCGTTTTCTTTTTCGGTTATTTTTATGGATTTATTTTTAGTGCACGGTTCTTTTTCATCATCTTATGTACTGGCAAATATCAGAGCATTGAAATGAAATAAACCGACAAGCAGACCTTTGATACAATCTTAGTAGTTTTTTTTATTTAAATTGATGTTACATTAGTGGTCCTGGTTATTATGGACTGTAAATGTACAAATAAGTCTTCCATTTCGAGTTCAGTTAAAGGGATAATATACCCGTGATGATTTTCTCTATTGTACATGATAATAGTAAAGACACCCATTGCGTTTCCTCATTTTGATAACAGACTGGTTCCCACACCGATGTAACTTTCTTCCAAACATTCAGACACGTATAGACCGTTGTAATTGCGTCATTGTTGAAAGCAATTATACAACAGGTACACTGTATCTATCACCAATAGGATTATGGCTAACATTTTTTATATAAGTCTTTATATCCTTCTTTGATACATTGGATTATGACTCTCGCTCCTTCCGTATGCGGTTTATATAACGCTGGATGACACGACTCGGAATTGAATGATTAAAAGAGTTGTGTGCTTCTATTCCATAAATTTGTACAACCACAATCACATTTCTCTTGTCCTTCGGGATAAATTAAATTCTTTTTGTTATCTACAACAAAATAGTTAACTTTGGAAATAACTTTAGCATTGAATAATATCTCGTTCTGTGTTCTTCCTGGGTCTTGTCCTTGTTCCTAATATACTACTTCCATTTGTGTGGGGAAGGTGGGAGGGGTGTCTTGGACACTTACCAAGGGAAGATAGAAAGCTGTTAGATGTTGCAAGAAAGAAGGTGGGCCTTAATTTTAGGTGGACATGAATGAAAATTGGTTTTTAGGTGTAGTATGGCTTAAATGACAGAACTAATACCTTTGTCAAACATTTTACCTTTATCCATACGTTATGCCGTGTCAGGACAGGTCTGAAGCTGAAACCAACACCATTTTGGGGTTTGGTTAACCTATGGGCACTGCAATCTTAGATCACGACATCACTTACGGTTGGTCAGGTGACCTATGACTCCACTTCCGCTCAACTAGATGACTAATTAATACTACTATTAACACTACTGTTCCTTTCCTACAGCTAGTAAAGTATAGGTTTTAAAAAGCCGAACATTTCCTTCTTACAGTTCATACTGCACACGTACGACCGACACATAGCCAAGAAGTTTATTAACATTACTAATGTTGATTTTATGTGCACACTCATTCACACATTTCACACTACATGGGGTTTAGGATGGAAAGGAAAGGGAGGGGTGTGATGGGATTAAGTAAGGGCGGTCGACGTTCTAACATGATTCAGCCTAGGCCTCATTATCTCTCAGCGCCCCATTGGTATCGTCATACTTGCCCTGTAGGTGAGGGGGATGGATTTAGGATCTCTTTTCCTTCTCTGCATCACGTTTAGCTCTCTTGGCTGCTGAGTTTCTTGCTCTTACAGCCGCTTTTTCCTCTTCCTTCATCTCCTTCCATTTCTTTCATTGTAATGTAACGTTTTTCTCTCTTTTACACTGCTTCTGATCCTCACTCATCAAATTGGGTCCTTTTGTAGCTGCTATATCATCCTTCTTCAAAGCACACCTTTCATGCTTGGCAGCAGCCTTCTTCAGCCTGTCTGTCTCTATCCTCCTCTCCTTCTCACCTAATTTAGCCATTGTTTGTATCTCTCGATGGGAGAGGAGCCACCGACTCTCTCTTTCTCTACCTCGCTAGTTGATGTTTTCCCCTTCCTGAGCTCGCTTCGCTACTTCCTCCAAATCACTTTCGAGGTCAATGTAGGAGTCGAAGTCGTCATCCTCCCCCTCAGCGCGGAGAGTTCCGTAGTGTCCGTGGGGTAGCAAATCCCTTCCTCCAGAATGAAGCGCTTGTCATTATAGGAAGAAAGCAACGGCATGCTTCTCTACGACATGCTGTTCTAGGCATTAGCTGTAGTCCTCGTGAGCAAGGTGTTTTTTCACGAAGGTCCTTTCAATGCCCTTGTTCACCTGCTTGGAACTTTCCTCGGTGATGTTAGAGAACATTTTCGATCTTAGCCCTACAAATTCCTTCACTGGGACTGTCCTTGAACTTCCTGAGAAAACGTTTGTTCTCCGAGCTGAAGATTGGGTAATCTCTAGGGTAGTTCGAAGTGTCTAACCACTTACTACAATCCTGCGCCATGACTTCGTAAATGTCTGGTGTTTCAATGGAGTAGACCAGGCTCTCTCCGTGACTTGAACAACAATGAAGCTCTCTCCCCGTACTAGGGTTTGAGGAAGCCGTAATGAAACTGGAACAACAGTAATTTAGATATTTCTAAGATGGTGAAGCGTGAGTAGATGGGAAGATCACAGTCGACAGTCCGTACCTTGAGAAGTACGGAGACAAAGTGATCTTTCAAAATTTGGAAGAAGTCGGCGTGCGGGGGGGGGAGGTGTCTTTACAGTCTTTTCTACTTTAGTGATGAGTTTGACAGACAGCCTCTTCTGCTTCTGTTCCAACGTCTTTCCAAAAACCGAGTTGTTTGCTAGTTTGTGGAGGTTCTTCTCGAAATCTTTTGCAGCAGCCTGTCTTCTTACAGTGTTGCCATCGATGTAGGGTTTTGCCAGGCGACATGCTTGAAGATCAAGACACGGCGGACACGATGAAAAACCACTCCTTGTTGCAGCTAGAACTTTAAATTACGATAGTGGACCACGTACTTTTGCTTGTGAAGGAGGTTGGAGACTAGCTTTCAGATAGAGTTGATGGTGTCTTTTATTTCCTTGGTTGCCCTCTCAGAAAATGGTGATTTCTCTGAGAGGGCAACCAAGGAAATAGAACCAGTGGTCGATCTTCAAAGCTTCCATGGTCAGAGCGTAGTCATTATGCACGTCGTGTACTTTGGGAGGATAGTCCATGTCTATCTCTAGGATGTAGCCGTATCCCCCCTCATTTGGAAACAAGAAGACATCGAAGGTTCGTATCTCTCGTTTGGTGAACCATCTGAAGTTACCGTATGGCAACTTCTGGATCGTGGCCCACCCGTAGAGGTTGTTGGCATCCAAATATGTAAAAAAGAAGCTGGGTCATTCTGGGTGGAAAGTTTGGGGAAAATAGTGGTTGTTTGCAGCAGTGTGGCATCTAGAGATGTACGATAGCCCATCTCGGATTCCATAAGTGATGAAATTATGCTTATTAACGTTGGTGAATAGATCCAGTTTGGCCTTAGTTTGATGTAATGCCGTGCCCCAACTGAACCCAGGTTTGGACAGGTAGTAACATTGGGTCGAGACAAAAATTCAGAAGACAGAGGGAACGAAGTTTTCAAAGACTTCAGCCAGGAAGTACACGTCCTTTAGCTGGCATACAGTGTGGTAAGAGGAAAGATTTGATTGCTAACAAGCTCCAGATAGTCTCTGCATGGTAGTATTCCTCCTCATTTTTGCCTTCCTCCCTGACTTGGAGTAAAATGCTTCCTTTGGTGGTAATTCCGTTTCGTCGAAGACATTTTCGTTGGTAACATACTTGAAGGGGTAGCAGTCTTTCTGGGTCATTAGGGTTCAGGAGAGTGTCGATGCTGACATAAGATTTAAATGCGGTGAAGTGATAGTGAAGAGAAGAACGTTGCAAACCATCACTATAGTGAAGGTGCTGCCTGCATTTTTTAAGTTGTTGACGAGTGTGGCCAGGGATGAGGGCAAGAAGTTCAGGCTGTCGATGAACCTGAGCATTATAACAAGATTCTTCTTGGGTGTATTTGAGAGTGGATAGGAGTTTTTCCGGTTCACCGACATGCTTTGGAATCGCTCTGCATTTCTGGCAATGACGTCCATGCTACCCGTAAACTTCTCGGCCGCCGACACCAACAACTGCATGTCGTAGCCTTTCCAATTGTGAAAGACCACGGAAATGGAATTGGTCTTCCTAGCTAACAAATTGCACTTGTAGTGTGCCTCACCACGATACTTGCCGGTTGGAAAATGATCATGGTCACGCACCTTCCTCTCTTCCATCTTTTTCTCCGCAGATTAGTAAAGACCCAGGTAGAAACCTTCTCCGCAGTAGTGACAGTTTTGTGCTAGTTTAAACCGGGATTTTTCCTCTACTGTGAGAGCTAGTGGTCGAATATTGTCGATGATGGCCGCATATGTTAATGATTCTTCTTCCACTGACTTCATGAAATCTTCCACTGCATCCAGTCCAAAATAGTTTTTCTAGTTAACGATATCCCCTTTCTAACCCTATGACAATGTAGACATAGTTGATAGGTACGTGTTTTTGGATGGTTATGGTGGAACTGACTGATGGCCCGGGATGCGGACCTAACATGGATTGGAGCAAGCACTTGAAGTCGGGAAAGTTGACCCAGTGTTGTTTGTTCTGCCGACTAAAGTGCTTTAAAGCTAGTGTGTTATAACAAAGTCTTGGAAACTTCAAACATTGGCTTGGGTTCAAGGCAAAACTCGCTTCAAAATGTTTGCGAAGGGTGGCTTCTCTTGTAAAACCCAAAAAGCAGTTGCAGCAGTAGAATTTCTTGTGAGTTCCGACGCCTGCTCACTTCAAGAATCTGTCAAAGTCCATGCTGGGGTAGTAGTGGAATTTGGGGCTGCCTTCATCACCATCCTCAGCCAAAAAGAGCAAGTTGATCACCTGACGATTGACGATCGACTTGCACACTCAGATGGGATGAAGGCCGAATTCACTCGTGTTGGCGAGACTATTGTTTTCACATTTGAACTCGTTGATTTGAATAAACTTAACGGAGTATCGAAGCATCGAGTGGTCGACTGAGTCCATCCCAGCTAAAAAAAAATCTGCAGAAGAAGTGCAGTTAAAATCTGAAGAAAAACTTCAGAAATAATCTGCAGTTATTTGACTACTTTCTGCAGTTTTGAAATTGCAGTTTTCTGCTGAAGAGGAACTAGTGCCAGAAAATATATCATTTTCGAAACCTTAGTAATTACTTCAGCTGCCATTTTAGTATCAAGGTTTGGACACATTATTTATTATTGTAACCTTATCCACATCCAATCTATACGTCATAGCACATACCTTTCTATTATACTCTTAGCCTATACACAATTACGATAGTTTTAATTCAGCCTTATGTACCTAGCCACTCAATAAGCGTAACCTGTATGGGCCCTGATTTTGTATTTTGTGGATACCTGCTAAAGCAACGCAACTGTTGACGTGCCTTTAAACAGTCAATTGGCATTAGTGCTACATACTAACAACTATGTTTTGTCCCACCCAAACATGTTCACAATTTATAAGTGACACAATAGATTGCGAAGATGAGAAATTCTGCAGATTTTGTCTTCAGCTTATCAGCCAATCAACATACTTTGAAAAACACTGTTAGGACTCCAGAAGCTATAAAGTCCACAGTTACAACTACTTTTCAAAACATGTTGATTGGCTAAAAGCTTATTTAGAAAATACAAATAAAGTACAAACAATCACGTACCTATCGATAAAAGTTAACCCATTAAGATCGGCAGTCAGGCTGAATTTGGTTATACCCAGGACTGGCATAACCCCCCCCCCCAAAAAAAATTCCTATGCCTGACTCGTGTAAAAAAAATCGTCTCACGCCCTTGAATTAAATAGAGGAATGAAGCTTGTATCATTTTTTTCAGAAATGAACTGGCGTTTTTACATTTTACCCCGTTTTTATGTTTTATTAGTAGTTGCAAAATCAAAATGTAAAAAAAAATAAAGTTGTGTTGTGGTTTGTTATTTTTTTTACAATTTCAATTTTGTTACAGACAATTAAAAAAAATTAAATTAGTTTGGGGCATGTGTGCTGTCAGTATTTCTACTTAAAAAATTAATTTCTGGCTTGTACCAAAAAGATCACGAGCAACAATAATAATTACCATAAAAAGTGATAATAATGATTTCCTTCCTCCAATGGGCCGTCAGTTGTTATCATCTACTCGATTGTTGTTAATGTGTAACATCTTGAAGCATGAATCGCGTTTGAATATTGTTTACAGTTCGGCTGTCTGGCTGATATCGGGATTTCGTGACAAGCGCAGCTGATACTTGATGGAGGGTATATTAATCATGGTGAGTAAATTGCGTAATAAAAGTTCGTTTACTATCAACCACAAGACATTGTAATCCTAAGATAATACTTCAGCAACATTAAAATACGTTTAGATAAGAATTAAGAAGTTTTTTAATTTTTTGGGGGAAAGTTGCACTACACGATCGTTACTCCACTCCGTATTTAGCGCTGTGCTGTTAAGCCTATTTTTCCGAAGTACAAAATAGTACTCACTACTTCAAACTGAAGTGCACTGAACATTACTTCCTTTGGCCCCTTAATATGGTTGGCATGACAGTGTGAATTACGAATTTCTTCATCTTTATCCATGAAAATCCAAGCCATCCGAATCTATATTAACAAGTTCTTTTTATGGTAATGTCCGTGTGAGTGTGGCTGCTTTTTGCACCCACTTTTAAAACTTTCTATCACGGACGCATTTTCGTGTGCTCCTGTTCCCGAGGGAATGGGTGCTTTTCAGACATTTACATGCTTACAAGAGTTAATAAACGAGATAATTTTTATAATCTATTATATACTGTATTATGGAATGTTGTTGAGTACATTTTCGTAAAATCTGAAAGTGAACCACGATCTCAGGATGAACAATAATTGCAGAAATTTGGCAGATTTTACATTCAGCTTGCTTAGTGAACACCAGACTACAGAAATTATACAGTTTTATCTTCAGCTTGCTGGGAGTCAACAACATCTACAGAATTTCAGCAAATTTTATCTACACCTACCTGAGAGTGATCAACATCTGCAGAAATTCTGAAGATTTTATCTTCACCTAGCTGAGAGTGATTAACATCTGCAGAAATTCTCCAGCTTTTATGTTCACCAAACTGAGAGTGATTAAGGTTTGCAGAAATTCTGCAGATTTTACCTTCACTTAGTTTTAAGTAACACCCGATTGCAGAAAATCTGCAGATTTTACCTTCAACTAGCTGACAATGAACAACATCTACAGATATACTCCAGATTTCACCTAGCTGAAAATGATCAACAGACTGCACGTATTCTGCAGATTTATATCTTCACTTTGCTGAAACTGCAAAAATTTTACAGAATTCTTCAGTTTTTCTGAAGGAATTCAAGTGTTCTGCAGATCTTCTCCAGATTTTTTTTATACTAATTGTAGTGCGAAGGGTCCACGTTAAAACTGCGATGAATAGCGGCAAGAACGAAGTAAAGGAAGTAGCTATTGTCTTTCTTGTTTTCCAGGTTCACGATAAACTGTCGCTTCTTCCTGAATTGTTTTGGGAGGGGAACGCAGAATGAGGCTCTGAAGGAGTTGTACTTTCCGGTCTTGATGCGAAGGTGTGTCACGGATTCCACAATCCAACTGCTACCCTTCTCAGTAAAGGCTTCAATGGTGTGGTGAATCTTCTTGCATGCTTCGTATAGTAATGTGGGAACGTCGTGAACAGGAGGAGCATTGACATAGAGGCTCCAGAACCCGGCATTGAGGTTTTGCCTAGCTCGAACGAAGTTCACCGTCAAACAGATTGCTATTTGCAAGAAATCAAAGAGATCAGGCAAGTAATGAGTATCGGGGTGATTCCTGGATTGAGGGTGTGTAGAAGACGAAAGGGATGGCCTGGGAGAGAGACATAGCTATCATCATGGATGAAGTCCTTCTTGTAGCTACAAAAGCAAACTTAAAATGTGTCTTCACAGGTTGGAGGTCCCATGATACATCCCTCGCACCAGGTCTCGTCGCAAACTGAATGACGCAGGGCTTGCTGAAAAGTGTCGACTGGATCTGCAGAATGATGGTCATGGCAATCTGGAAGGTGGTCAATTAAAGCATGCTGAGAGGGAAACAGCTCTGCAGAAAATGTGCAGGTAAAAGCAGACTTTGCTGACATGATTAACTCTAAGAATAACAGGTCAAATAAAATGTCTAAGCCTTTATATACATAGTTGTAAACAAAATTCTTGAATGTTTGTAGAATGGAAGTGTAGATATTAAACTTTTCACGGTCATTTATGAAGTTCGTCTCAATTTTCTGCCCAGCTGTTAAACGTATCGTCATAATCCTTCCACTTAACCAAGTAACTGGTCTTTTTCCCCGTTTTCTTACTCTTTAACACCTTCTCCACCAGAAACAGGACTGGTACTTGAGTCTTTGTAATTCCCACTCGTAAAAAACCCCCTTTAAGGTTTCCATGCCTTAATCCCTATGGGGATATGTGACTGCGTTTGTCTTTTTTACTTTATCTATAACGTAAATTTCGTTTGCCCAGTTTTGAAGATAACTCTTGCGGAACACTCCTTTTACCTTAGAAATTCGTATATTATCCCCGACTTTAAAGTTACTTGGTTTTATTAATTGTTTATGGATAGGTGGTTTTGAAAGCTTTACCATACCAGCAACAATGTCTCAGGCCTCGCCTTGATGGTCCTGTGGACCAAACTGTTGTACTTGTCTGGCAGAGACGGAAGTAAGTCTACCCATTTATAACTGCTTCTACTGGTGAATTCCCTCCACATCAAAGTCTTCAGTGTTTTGGTAAAACGTTCGACGACGCTCGCATTAATCTTGGAGTAAGTGTGGTAGTGATTTGAAGACTAGTTTCTTCATCAGAGCAGAGAAAATGGAGTTTAAAAATATCCGTCCCTTCGTCGGATTGTATTAGACGAGGCCGAGTCAAGACCAGTATTCTCTTGAAGGCATCATCAACATCATTAGCCGACCTTCACTTAATTGGTTCCGCTCGCACAAATTTACCACACACATCTATCTGGGTGAGCAGGTACTTGAAACCTAGGTTGACTCGTGACTACTGAATCATCTTAACTAAATATATTTGCCACAGATCATCAACGAAGGAGGCTTTGGTCTTATGCCTTCGATAATGTCAGTTTGTGGAGTTCTTTGGCTAGGTTTCCATTTGGACTATGATAATTTATTATTAGAATTATTATTTTTTGTAACACAGACTTTGCATTTACCCTTCAAGAGTTGACATTTATTCGATGTTGTAGCGGTACCGGTAACAGCCCACACTTGAAAAAGTACATTATTGTAGCTTGCTCATTTTTTGTTTTATTTACTTTTTTAAAAAGATGTTAATTTATATATTATATATATATACTAGCAGAGTCGCTCGCTTCTCTCGCTCATTCCGCCGCGTCTCGCTGCGCTCGAGGAGATTTCTTGTTGCAACTCATATGGTGCTGACAGACACTCCCAGAAAAAATTATCAAACATATGTTCAAGGAAGTGATCCAAATAATGTGCGCATTTTCCCACTACTGGATAAATATTTCGCCTACAACTTACTAGGAGTGTTTAAGAAAAAGCGCAACCTACCCTACTACTTAATTACTGTATTTAGGAAAAAGTGCTGTTCTGATGATAAAGGCTGATCATCGTTCGCTTCGCTCACTCAATCAGCGCACACATTTCCTCAGAAACGTGACTGAATCATTGTAACACCGAGAACCTCACATCACATGTAATTTGTGTTAGTGACTACACTTTACATGGGCTTTTTTGTTTCACTTTTTTAAGAATTTGTTTTCTTTACGTCCTGCTCAGTGAAGATTTTTCCATCGGTTCCTTATCACTTCACTTTCTGATGATACCTCACTTGGTGGAACAGCTGCAGAAATCAAGTGAAAACGCCACGGTTCCAATGTTCTTTTATCCAACATAGAAAGTCGTTATTTGCACTACTGTATAAATATTTAGCTTACTACTGTTACTGATGACGAACAATGATTTCCGTTCGCTAGGCTCACTCAATCATCGCAAACATTTCCTCAGGAACGTGACCAAATCAATGTAACCACCAAGAATCACCCATCACTTGGCAAAAACAGCTGCAGAGATCAAGTCACAACGCCACGGCTTGAATGCAAATTAGGCCTACACAAGACACTAACTCTTATCCAAAGTTGTTCGTGTTTTAGCACAAATAAGGACGGCACTGGCTGATGGCCTTACGTAAAAACTAATGCTCGAATATTGTTGTTTAAAATGATACAAACGCACAATTAAAAGTATTCCTGGCTCCCTTTCTGGTGTCAATATATTTTCTATACGTAATTTAGTATTTAGCATTTAATCTTTTTCTGTCTTTGTGTTGCTGCTAAACGATTGTTCTCTTGTCCTAGATTTTTCCGTTATTATAGAATAGGTGAATGACTCCAATTTTAAAACGGATAATAAAATAGTACTGCGAAAAGCTACGCGTCTTTACTGGACAACAATTTAGTAACTCGCTCCTCGTTGGTCCGTGGACGCCAGACCATTGTTGATGGACGGCTTCGAGGCTTCCATGAAAAAAATGTGGCAACAATCATGACGTCATGGATTGTTGGGGCATTGTTGGGTGATTGTTGCTGATTGTTGCAAATGGTCATTTTTCGTTAATTTCGGTCATTTAGGACCCAGTTCGGACTTTGAAAATACGCCTACAAAAAGAACGGGTTAATTTGACAAATTTCTCATATTTGTAGCCGTTTACTTCCACAGGAGAAGACGAACTACCCCAAGCACCCAACCAACCAACCAACCAAGCATAAATTGAATCTTTTTAACGAGGAGAGATAAAGCAGCTCAAGTTCTTTATAATTTGCTTTAAAAAATGTATATGTAAATAAATAAAGCTACTCAGTTCTTTTTAATTTATATTTATGAGGAAAATTATCAACTACGACTCTATGGACAAGCCCTTTGAGAAAAGCAATCAGGGAGACTCACTCAAGTTACCAAAACAACTTCAATGTATAATCTAAGGGCTGGAAGGATGTGGGAAGATAGATCTAACACTGATTCTCATCTGCTACTATTGTTGGGTCGAATATGAAACGTTATATGTGTGTTCCAAAACCCTTTTCAAAGACTGTATAGTGTATAATGATGGAAAAGCAACATAAGTTTGAGAGATATTATGCCTATGGATGTCACACTAATGAGAACATATCGTACCTGTGCCAGGCCTACAGTAGAATACCAAAAAGGGTAGTAAGAGATTATCGTAATGTACTAATTTTGTTTGGATAGAACGATACCGATCTCAAACATGTTTACAAGAACCACGTAGGGTGCTACATGAGCTTTGAAGAGCTTAAGCAAATAAAGCAAGTGCTCATATTTGGATCAACATGGATTTCTGACTAAACACAAGACCAAGCCACTGACAGATAGAAGGTACAGACGCATGCTGGATTGAAAACAGGACAAGTCATGTTTGGGTTTGTAATAACATGAACTTGTGTTTTGTGGTACCAAGATCTTGTCTGAGTGAAAAAAAGATCATGTCAGTGGTAACAAGGAATCATGTCTGTGTTAAAGAGAAATCGTGCTGTGTCAATAAGAAATCATGTCTGGGTTAACTTGAATTTGTGTCCGTTTCAACAAGAAATCAATGTTTGGGTCAGCACGAACTTGTGTCTGTGTCAACAAAAAATCTTGGCTGAGTTAACAAGAATTTGTGTTACTGTAACAAGAAATCAAATTTTCCTTTTTAAAGTAAATAAGTATACCCTTATGGAAAGTCCTGATCTGAACCAGATCTGGAAAGCCAGATCTGCTTCCCAGATCTAGTTATATCAAAAATTAGCCCACATCTAGCCATATCTGGCTGGATATGGTCAGATCCATCCAGAAGTGGACCAATTTTAGATATAGCCAGTTATGGCCAGATCCAATCAGATCTGCCATATCCAGCCAGATCTGGCCATAACTGGCTATATCTAAAATTGGCCCACTTCTGGCTGGATATGGCCAGATCTGGCTAGATCCAGTTGTGGCCATATCCAGCCAGATCAGTTCATAACTGGCTATATCTAAAATTAGCCCAGTTCTGGCTGGAACTAGCAAGATCCGGTCGGAACTGGCCGTACCTGGGGAGTCAGATATGGAGCCCTGATCTGACCAGATTTCATCAGTTCTTAAAATTTAAAAAAAGTAAAAAGTGCGCAAACAAAATGACTTCTTAGTGAATAGTGTACCTTTCATGATGCATGAGCTGATATTTTTACCGCTCATAACAACAGGTATCAGGGAATATTATTCCCTAAAATGTTGTGTCCGTCTGTTGGCTAACTTTTTTTTTATTATGGCAACTCATTTTATGAGATACTTGTGTTGTCCTAGATCATTATCACTTAGCTACGTTGATTTTTTTTTGAAATTAGCATCCGATGTTTAAAAATTATCTTTTTAATTTGTCAATTAAAAGGTTTGGTTTAGCAACCAATGGTGAGTACAGGAAAATATTAATCCATGCCAATGTACAGTAAAAAGCGACTAATTTTAATTTAGTCGCTTTGTGCCGAACAGAAAGTTCGTCGAGCTTACAACTATACCAATGACTCAACTTTATTTTTTCAATGAAAATGTAATGTATCGTATTTAGGGTAGGTAGCAAAATAATGTTCTAAAACTGCCATCAGTTAAAAAAAGGAAACAGTGCCCAACATTACTTGCTAGCCTTAAGGGCACTGGTCTATAATATGTATGAAACAAGGTAGCCTAACGATTAGCATGATTGTTTCATGTGCACAAGGTCCCTGGTTCGGGTCCGATGTCAGCAACCCTGGTGTTTTCAGGAAGAGCCCATTGATACGTCGTCTTCATGTCAAATGTGGCACATAAAACATGCAGGAATTGAAAATTGGAGTTACGTAACAAAATTGTCCCACATCACACCTTCTGGCGCCATGGCTTCAGCTGAGGTAGCGATGCCCTTGTTGGTCTTGGATTGGCATCGTCTACTTTCATCCAAAACTAGGAACCGATCGGGTATATCCTATGCTTTTTACAAACCGTATTTTTTTGTTTGTCTACTAGCAGTGTAAATAAGGCCAAACAAAAGAAATGATTTGGTTTGCATAACCCAACCGACCTTATTTTTACGAGTTAACCCTAAACATTTTTTCTTTCTAAAGAAAAAAAAATCCTCCTTTATTTGATACTCCAGCCTGCTACACAAAAATGGGTCCTGGCAAAAGGAAAAAAGTTCCTCCATGAACATGAATGAATGAAAAACATAATAAATTACATTTTTTAAAGTGATTTTCTGATTTACTAACCAAAAAAAACATAACTGACCCCATTTTTTTTAACAGCGTAACGTAAACCAAACATTTTTTTGTTTGGCCTAACCAAAACTTGTTAGCGAACTAGCCTATACAAAAAGGTTTGGCAAAGATTTTAGCTACTTGCATTGGTTTAATTTTTTGCTGTCAGCGTGCTGAGTATCGGTATTTGATTTAAAAGAGTGGTAAAAACCTGGCCACGTAAATATTGTTTCTCAATCGTTTTTCTTAAACATTCAGTGTGGGGAGTTAAGTTTTATTTTTTTCATTACGGTTCCTTTCTTGCCAAGTAACCTGGGAAAGATTTCAGCTTCTAAATAGGCATCAGCAGCTTTCAAATACTGTCCAAACATGTTTAAAATGTCAAAATAGATCAAATTTTGGTAGTTAACTTATTCCAATACCACTTTTTAAAATTGCCACGCGTAGTAGGCTAGCCTATCGATAAAATAAGTTCCTATAACAATGCTTTAAGATGTCAGCAACATAAAATGAAACGATGCGAAATAGCATACATGTTTTTTTCTTAAACAGGAGCGGTTATGCATTCATGCTTAAAGAAAAAGTTTGGTTACCAAACCTTCCCCCATGTTTTTGTAGATTTCTCATTTCATTGTCAAGTGACATGCAATTGACATAGAAAAGCTCTTATCAGCCTTCCCTATAATTTTCCATCCCATACTATGAAGCTAAAAATAACGCTACTGCATATATAAACTACGAAATGAATAATGACTGAACTTCCTAAAATTGGGTTTGATTTTTTAAAAATACCCGATTTTGTGGAATTTTCCTGATAAAGAAAAAAAATAAGCCTAGTAAAAAAAAAATTACGCTATCGATTATCGACCTACATTAGTTATTTCAATGTTACAGCAACCAAACTTCTGTTTCTTAGGCAACAGTGCAAATATGCCAAATATGTTAGAAATAATTTTTTTTAAAGGCTAGGCCTAATTACAATGTTTTTTCAATTGAAAACTAGTCTTCGTTACCCAAACCTGGTTACGAACTGAGCATTAAAGCAGAAAAAGCAAAATAGAATTGTTTCTAGGCCTAGCCTACTTATTTCAAATAGCCAACAATAAAAAAGAAATAGAAGTAGCCTAAACCAACAGATAACTTTTAACGAGAAATATTGCTGGCTAGTTGTAAAGTAAAATGTATGTAGTTTGTTTTCATGGTTCATATCGGTGATGCAACTCAGCTTGCCTGTACTTACCCCGCTGTAAATGCCACCATACCTCATATGGTAGGACAACGTACCCATTTGAAGGGGGCAGGTTTTTGGTTCAAAGGAAAGTCACTCCATGTAATAGCCTATACAGTGTCCTAGTGAAAAAAGGTGACTTAATCTTACTGTACTGTACTGCACTAGTTAGTTTTTATGTGAATTTTGGCTATTGGCTTATTTCATACTTACTTTCCTGTTGCATATAGTCAACATTCTTGTAGATTGACAACACCGTCATTTTACTTTGGTTTTAAGGCAATACTCACACAGCAGGGGGTGTAGCAAAACGAAATATCAAGTAATACCCTAGTTAGTTGCAGACGAATTTCCAGTGGCCTTTTACTGTCATTTTCCTCAGGCCAAGCCCAGAATTCTGCTGCAAGAAAAAGGTGGCAGTAAAGTTACTAAAAACTTGCCTGCAATTGACTATTGCACGATATTTGGTATTACGTGACCCTGCTGTGCGAGTATAGTCAATATTCATTGACAATATATGTTGTGAACTCGTATCCTCAGGGCTTTCAACCTACCCCCTTATACAAAACATGTGTGTTTGTCTAAGTACATTAAGGGCCCCTGCGCACTAGGTGGCCAAAAAACATGGCAACGTGCCGTGCAGACACCTCTGTTTTCTTGGATTATTCTCGATCACATGGTGAAAAATGAATGCGGAGCAAGCATTGTCGCCTTATGGTCGCGTGCACGCCATCCGGGATCCCAGTGGCCGCTACGACTGACTGGCTGCTGTGGCCAAGTGTACGGTGCAACATATACAGTAAGCATTCTCATTGGCAGCAGCGACCTGCTTGCCTAGTGCGCGGGAGCTGAACGTATTTTTTAGTTTTGTGGTTTCATAGTTTCAAATATAGCCTACGTGGGATAACCAAAACTGATCTCGGGCAGCAGAATAAAATATTAGCTTGGTTCCACTTCGCAAACTTCAATTCAATACACTAAATGATTTTTTTAAATGTAATTTTTAAAACAAATTTCGACATCCAGGCTTTCTTATGCAACCTTTCACATGAACTGGGACAAATAATGCATAGTACAAATTACGCTTTAACAAAAGAAAATATATCTTACTTCCCATAATGGGTGAGAACAGTTGGCGGTGGGGGACTTTTATGCTCTCTGAAAACTTATCACCACTTTGTTTCATACTTTACGTAATACAGTGATAAAGAGAAATAGTTACAATGGAGAGCAGTGTTTAGAAAAAAAGCCTTCAGTAATTTTTTAAGGATTTTGCCACCTTGCCTCGTTTTTTTGCAGGGAGCCCCCCCCCCCCCCTCCCGGGAGAGATACATCTGCATCTTAAATACAAATAGTGGGCCTTGCCACCCAAAGCAAGTAAAAAATTACTAAGATAAGCTATAAGCACAGTAAAAAAAAGGCCATGCCTGAAGGGAACAAAATTACAATTACACTGTGGCCAAAAGATAATTTAAAACTATTATTTGGAAGTCAAAAAGGTGGAACCAAACTATTTTTTAGTGAATTTTTATATTCCTCAAAATAAAATAAAAATGACACCAGATTGAACTAAATTCTTTCATTCCTATTTCTCAAAATATGCACATTTTATGAATTACTGTTTATCATATACGAATATTATCATGTTGGTTCTACAAATCTTACTGAAAGATGCACTGATTTATCACTTTAACCTCTCTTACGATTACCTAGGTTACCAACCAGTAACGTAGTGCAAGTTTTTCTAATCCATAAAGATGTATGCAGCTAGCATCTCACAGCTAGTCCAAGCACAGTAGTATTTTAAAGTAATTACGTTGATCAAATAAAACACAAGAAAATGATAACTGTATTAGATTGGTCGGTCACTAGTTCAATCATCCATTCTAGTCCCGGTATTGCAGGTCGGTAACGAAAGCTTTCAAGGTCAAAGCCAACCATCACAGAGAACACACCACGGCACAGCTATGTACGCTATACCTGTGGACCACACAGAACGTCATCATCGTTTGCCGAAATGCAGTGTTTGATCATCAGCAGACCTTTAAACACAGCTCACCTTCGGATCACATTCTTATGCCAACAGAAATCGTACGCAACGCTTCAGAAATTCACAGCAACTTCAGCATCACATGGGTTCGCCATTTTGGATCAGCAACTCCCCCAAGTTTTAAAAGCAAAGACAGCTGGGATTGGGTAGCTACGGGTCACGCGATCCATATTTGAGCAATCGGATTAGTTAACATAACAGAAGGTAGGAGCGTCGCCAACATTTATATGGCCTTTTCACCATAACAGTACGCGCCTGCATGCACGCAGCTTTTAAACTTCCGAAGTCGGTTTCCTAGTTACCATGGAAACTATTCAAAACTTAAGACGACTATTATTAAACCAGCAGATTATAGTCACTTCACTCTTATGATTAATGCTACTAGTTTAAATGAATAAGAAGCGGTACCTGCATTTGTAAAAAGTAAAATACTATAATTACAAACGTGAATTTGTGGTCATTTTTTTTAGTCTTACTGATACGTTTTTGATCGCATTACGTCCTTTCAGGCAGAAAGTAATATTGCTCATTACTAGTTAAAGGCTGTGCGAGCGAATCTGGCCATGTCAGTTGTTCACAGAGCCGGATTAAGGGGTGCTTTGGGTGCTGCACCGGGCCACAGGCCTTAAGGAAGCCTTACAGTCATGAGAATAATAAAGTTAAGGTACTATTTTAAATACATTTTTTTTACTTTTACTGTTTTTACAAAAAAAATTGTTCAAAAAAGAAAACTTTTTTATAGGACTAGGGGGGATAGGACCACAATAAATTTAAAGCACTAAGCCACTAGGAGGGTTAATCACTGGCTCTGGTTGTTCATCCAGTGAGAATTCGTGACTTAATGGTCATATATGAAATATGGCCATATCTGGCCAGATCTGGAAAGTCATCCAGATCTGGGAAGTCCTGATATGGACAGTTCTGGCCAGACCTAGAATATCCAGATCTGGCAGTCACCAGATCTGGCCAGATATGGGTCCTGGCCATATCTGGGTCAGATCTTGACTTTTCGTAGGGGTAGGGGTTGTAAATTTTAGTAAAATAATAAAGCTACTAAGAAACGACAACAAGCTACGGACCAGTACGAGGTCTTAAAACAACGTCTCAAACGTAAATGCACGGACGCAAAGCTAGAAAAGGTTACCGAGTCTGAGCATCTCACAAAAATATTCAAACCAGTAACAGACCCCATCCTTCAACAGACTTTCCACAGACTCCCCATTCTTTCAACAGACTTTCCAGAAAAAAAATCCGGCCGTCTTCGATCATAACAGCCTAATCGACGACACTCACGTGACTCTCAACTCGCAGCGATATACATTTCGAGACATGAACGTAGATTTTGTCAGTGGAATCATCTCGAATCAATACCAAGATATTGTCAACTTTAGGAAACAGTATTACGTATAAACAGACACCGGTCCAGCGTTTAATGTATCGGCGTACTCTAAAATCTTTCCACTAATTGCCACCATATCTGTTCCAATCCAAGTGAACGACTTAAATCGAGCGTGATAGATGTGTCTTTAAGGTTCAAATTTGGAGCACAAGTACCTGCTAATACTAGCAACAGATTGATGACTCTTAAAATTGAATAGGAGTAAAGTAGAAGTTGTGACATAATAGATATAAAATATTTAAAAAAATCAAAACAATAAAATAAATACATAAACTAATAAATAGGTGTAAAATAATAATAAAAGTGATAATACTAGCAATAATAATAAAATCATATACTCATCAGTCCCCCTTCAGTTATTTGTTTTCCAAAAGCGAGGGCTACTGAAACAAATGAAACCTGGCAAAACACGAAGTGTTCGACTATCTAACTCTCAGTTGAAGAATAAGGGTAAGAATGTCATGTCTTTACCAGTCACTAAAATGCAAAATTCCAGGATTGAAAAGGCTAAAGCGAGCGGTAAGGGATTAAATCTCAAATTCTCTCTACTCAAGTTAAATAAGTAGGTTTTCTTCCCCTCCTACTGCCAATTTTAGCTGCCCTAGGAGCAACAGCAGGTGGGGCTGCAGTAATAGCAAAAGCAGTGAATGACTTTAAGGCTAATTCAAGACAACTCGAAGAAATAAAATGTCACAATGCTAATGAGATGGAGGCTCTTTCTGCTTTGAAAATTGGCAGAGGTTTTATTAATAAAAAAATCTACCAAAAAACTTGGAAGTGATTGCGGATTCTTTCTGAGGCCTGCATCCCGTTGAATGGGGCTCTGACAACATAGACCATGCTAAAAAGACTAATGGGTTAGGCATCCATACATTTAGAGGTGGATAGTATGCAGCAAAGATTTGCTACCTACAAGCTCAAGACGAGTCGAACGCGGTATAATTAACTTACAAAACTTATGTGCCAGAACAGGAAGTCATTGGACCATGTATTTGAGCAAAATAGGTTGGTGCGCATTTTATTTCAACAGCTTTGGCCTTAAACCACCGGTAGAAATTTACAATTACCTTCAAAACAAGAAAATTAACTGGAATCAGAGAAAGATTCAAGTAGCTAATGAAGTATTATGCGGACAATATTGTCAGTTTGTGTTGTCACATTTAAATACAGAAGGGGCCAATCTATTCAAAGAGGTCGACAGAATAAAGCAATAAAATAAATTCGACAACTTCAGAAGTGTTTGTACACTTATGAGAACCAAGGTATATAATGATTTATTTATTTATTTATTTATTGATTTATAAATTTTAGCCTATTTATTGTCAAATAAAATGTCACATACAGCTCTAGCTGGAAATAGTCGTCTTCAGCACTAAAATCTGTAGTAGACTGTACTGCAATTAACCAATTTTTTTCAACCTTCTATGGATTTTCAAATATCATCGTTGTTGAATGATCTTCCATTTTCGCAACCAAAACATCTAGAGTTTCCATCTGACTTGCTAACAACGAGTATAATGGCTAGGGCTGTCCCAGTTTTAAAAAAAGGAAACACGGCTGACCCAAATAATTACATACATATTTCCCTAACTTCAGTACCATGTAAGATCATGGAAACTTTAGTTCGAGACCATATGTTTCGTTTCTGTGAAAAATTCGGTTTGATCTGTTCTGATCAATTTGGCTTTCTTCAGGCAGAACAACCATGCTCCAGCTTCTAAGTGCACTTGATATCTGTTCTGCAACAGTCAACATGGCGTTCAAACCAACATTATTTTTTTCGACTTAAAAAAGTCATTTGAGTCAGTTGTGCACAGCAAATTGCTGCAAAAACTAGAACTATATGGTTTTGAACGGTTACTCCATTGTTGGTTGAAGGCCTTCCTAACAAATAGATTACAGTATGTAATCATTGAGGGATCTAATTCGACCCAGAAAGATATCACTAGCGGTGCACTGCAGGGTTCTGTATTGGGTCCCTATCTTTTTCTCTTATATCTTAATGATCTTTCTTGTAGCTCTAAAAACTGTGAGCAATGCAAATTTTCTGATGATCTTTACCAGTTTGTTGCTGTTCTGAACAAAAACTCGGTTTCTTTTCTACAGATGGAGATTGATTGTGTTGAGTGTTGGTAAAATGATTAGCAACTTCCAATCTCTAGCCAAAATATGTTTCTTTCCATATCGGTAATAAAACATCATACATAAAATCATCATGCCCTACGAAATGAGTCCACGGTAAAAACTCTCGGATTTGGTTTTCATTAATCTTAAACCATCCGACCACTGCGATACGATTGTAAATAGCGCCTACAATTGCTTACACATCATCAAACATGTGTTCACCTCTGCAGACACAAAGATTAAGGTTTGGGCATTCAAGGTGCATGTACGCCCCCTGCTTGAGTATGCTTGCCAAGTATGGTCCCCTTACCTCCTTCGTGACATTAACCATGTGGAATCTGTCCAGCGGAGATTTGCCAAAACTCTGCTGGGCCTTACACACCTTCCTTACGTTTCACGTCTAGGAAAGGTCTGGCTTGACTCCCACGAGCTACGTCGCCAGAAGGTAGACTTAATCCAGACCTTTAAAATGGTTCGTGGTTTCTTTTACTTGATATCTCACTTTTTGACTTGTCAACAAACATGTGCACTCTTGGCCACTGTTTCAAGCTGACCAAACCCCCTGCCCAGTTGGAGATTCACAGATCCTTCTTCCCAGATCCTTCTTTGCAATCAAGATCTGGAACTCTCTACCGGAGTCGGTGCTATCAGCTCCGTCTGTGGGCTCATTGACAACAGGTTGAACTGAGGCGCTTCCTTAAGCGACCGGATTTCTGTATCCCCCATGATAGGTAGGTGAGGAAGTTTTGGAGCAAAGGAACATTTTTTTTATGAAAATTCTTTTTCTTAAATTTTTCTTACTTTTTTAACGTTGGACTGGTGTAATTGGCATTTTCTGCCCTTCTGGTTCCCAAAATACTTATAATTTTGGTGTTTTAAACCTTTATTATTATTATTATTATTATAATTCTTGGATCATTGTAGTACAAAATGGCCTTTCTAGCGAAAATTGAACTCGTATTGACGTAGTGTAGTAATGGGCCAGAATTAACGAATCTATGTTTTCTAAAGGGCTTTTTGTGTTAAAACTAATTATCATGAAACAGTTTTCATATACAAATTTCTTTGTAGCTGCATCATTCTGTAAAGTAGACTCGCCCAATGTTCTAATTGGTTTGTGCACCGAATTAAACCAAGGTTGTTTGCTTGTAACAGGGAATTCCTGTCCACATACACTTTTGTTGCTGCATCAGTCACATGTCTCAGGAAACCTGCGTCCTTAATCTGTTTCTTTTTCGCGTAGAAATTTCCATCACTTATGTCCGTATACAAAGTATTGTTTTCTAAACTAGAAAATATCAAAGCCAATTCGTTACCAAGAAAATTTATGGAAGGTGGTAATTAGGCCTTAAGTTTTTGTACATCCATTTCCAGCTTACCAATCTGAGCTACATTTACTACATCTAACGGATCAATAGCGGCTGGAACATTAGTCAGACGTTTGTTTTGGATGTCATAATTATTTTCTGGTGTTAAACGAAATCTAATATCCTTTTCCCCTTTGATTACACTGGCTCCCCGCTTCAAATCTTGGTCGTTTCAAAATTTGACCAAACTTGTTCACTGACATTTGTCCACCTTTATTATTATAAATAAAATAATATTAACTCAATCAGCAAAATCCTTCCCACAAAAGCAAGTTTGATTCATTAAAAAAACGTGCAAGCTACTGTGCTTTTCCATGATGGGTGAAATTATACAAGCATCTGTTTGATTTAAACAGTTTGATAGTGAAACAGTTGAGACGCATGTATTAACCTTTCCATTCACCAAATCATCCTACAAAAAACCATTTTCAAAAATTGCATAGGCTCATTTTTGTTTTCGCTGGAGAGCAACTACCTGGACATCTTTCCCCGATAAAATTCCACACAGAAAAGAACTAAAATAATACTAAAATTTTACGACTGGCTGCTACACATCTGTTGCAAGTGGTCGGGAAAGTCTAAGTAAATACTTAGCAAAGGGAGGGAGGAGTTATTTTCCTACACAATCGTTAAACTGGCTAGCTAGCCATCAAACACATGACAGTTATGCAGTTAACCCAGTTTGCCCTAGATAATAATTTTACTGGGCCAATTCATAGTTTGAGTTATGTGTGTGTGGGGGGATGGCAAAAGTAAAATCCATTTAGTTTTCATCTTGGACTGTTACTTTAGAAGTTATGGACAATTTGGTGATTTAAAGCAATACACCTGACAACCTCATTCATTACACCATCATTTTAAATCAAGCTTGAAGCCAAGCATGTCTGGTATACTGGGTATAATCTTGGATCGATGATCCAATGGCCCCAGGTTCGATCCTACCTTCAGTTGTATTTTTTCTCGAGAAATAAATTAGTTTGTAAAATAAAATAAAATATAATCTTGAAAAATGCCCACTAAAGAAACAAGACCAATCGCGAAGCAAAGTATTCACACTCCAAAATGGCAACCTTCAATATGAGACACTCCAGGATGGCAGCTTTCAATATACTACACCTCAATATGGCCGAATTCAATTTGGTGTACCCTAAAATGCCAGTCCCAGGAAATGACATCACAGCCAATCAGAGAGCTCCATTCCCATCACGTGACCGGAAGTCTCTCGGAGGAAAGACGTCATGGCCCCACACCTAGCCAATCAGAGAGCTCCATTCCTATCACATGACCAGAACACGTAGCAGCTAGCTTGAAATCTCGGAGGAAATGACTTCATTCAAAGTGGCTGCTTACATGGGGCGGCTATCTTGAAAAATGGTCGCACTTCTAGTTTACATGGGGATGGCCAGCTTGTCCGTCACTTCATACTACTACTGCAACGTGTGAAAATGCCAAAGAATTTGGCAATGACATTCAAGCATTATGATAAACAACTCAGAACTCTGTTTGTTACAGCGATGTAAACTACCAAAATTGGACAGTTGCAAACCATCCCCAGTACTTCATACACATACCACACGTAAAAACATATTGTCAGTGGCTTTGGTTATGTAATTATCGCTCCTGATCGAAAATCCAAAGGACACTAACCCAGTATTCGGGAAACAGTATGACAGGAAAAATGGTGAGCTGATCTTCAGTAACAAAATGGTTAAAATTTTTGAGAATGACATATTGGTCAAGGGCGAGCTGTGCGTGGGGAGAGTAAGAATTTGATAGTTTTCAAAGATTTGAAAGAAACTTCATATGTGCCGGAAGTTAAAGCAGCTTACGCGGCCAAGTTAAAAATTACTCACGCCATTTATCAAAACAATGACCCTGGCACTCGTAAACCCAAATCCAATCGTAGTCCCATATACACGTCAATTATCGCTTCGATTTGGGAAGACATGAAATCTAAGATAAACGAGACGGGCATGGTTGAAAAAGTTGGTCATTCGAGCAGAGTCAATTACAAATATTACGATGATCCCAATGACCTGATAGACTCGGGCTTTTGTATAAATCTGCTTTGGCCAGCCACGATGGACATAGAAACGAGATGGTCGAAATTTTATCAGAAGTACAGCAAAGACAAATCATAACTGCTCGGCAAAAAAGGGTGGCTTATCAATATATAGGTTTAGGTTAAAAAATCATATATAAAACAAAGAACAATGGAATCAAACAATATCAAGACGAGATTGCGTCAAATGAAAACATCTCACTTCTAACGCCCCGAACCGTCTGTTATTATCACTGCAAAAAATAACAGACAGATGTAAGCTGTATTTTGCGAGGCGTGCGGGACAAAAAGAGCTTCCTTTATCAATTCTGGGAAAGGAATCGTAAACAAAATCATAGATAAGTTACCGTTAGAGATGCATTTACCGAGCTACCAATACTGTGGCCCGGGAACCAAACTGGCACAAAGATTGGCTCGAGGAGAATTAATAAACTAGACGAAGCGTGCAAAGAACATGATATCGCTTACTCGGAGAGTTCAGACTTAAAAGATCGGCACGCCGCCGATGAATTCCTAATTTACAAAGCTCAAAGAGTGAGAGATGATCCTTCTCTGGCGTGAAGGAAAAAGCTAGCCGCTTCGATTGTTAAGAAAGTCATGAAAACAAAACAAAACTTCGGAATAGGAAATAAAAAAAACTGATCATTTTGGTAAAAGAATTCTCAAACCACCCAAAAATATTTTCCAAGATGGAAAGTAATTATACTGATCCTGAACGATCTATGCCAGGCTGACTTGGTGGAAATGATACCATATGCTAACCTAAATAAAGGGTTTAACTGACTAGTAACGTGCATTACGTCATGTCTAAGTTCACTTGGGCCATACCCTTTAAATCTAAATCTGGCATAGACATTACCGAAGCTTTCAAGAAAATACTTGAACGAGCAACACACCCTAAAAATTTACAGGTCGATTTAGGTAGTGAATATTACAACAAATACTTTAAAGCCCTAATTAAGCATCATACAAGAAGAAAGCGAGCGTGGTAGATCGTTTCAACAGAACACTGAAAATTCGAATGTGGAAAAGATTCACCAGGCAAGGGACTTATTAGTGGACGCACATTATCCACGAGTTAATTTCTACTTACAATAACACAGTTCATTCTGCCATAAAACTTAAACTTAGGGAAGTAACCAAATGCCACGAATCGTTGTTCAGACGAACTAGTACTAAATGGTTGTTGAACAAACCCACATTTGCCTTAGAAAATAAAGTCAGGATTTCTAAAATTAGAAAAATTTTCTATAAGGGGTATTTTGCAAAACTTAACGAACGAAGTTTTCACGATTTGTAAAAGACTTCAAAAAACTCTAGTTCCCAATGTTTTTAGAAGAACAAGTATTACGTAAGAAGAAAGGAAAAGATGGAAAAATGCTTTTCTTTGTTAAATGGAAGGACCGTGACTCCAAAAGTTGGACAGACAACCTTAGCAATCTTAAATAAATACGTCCTCGGTGCAATAAAACATTTTTGGTGCAATAAACTTGTAAAAATATTTATTTAATCCCCTTCCTCGATTTTTTCTTTCCCTTCCTCAATTTTTTCTTCCTTATTAATAAAAAACGATAACTATTTTATATTTTCAGAATGGATACTAAAAAATATTCAGGGACTCCTGTTTCGGACAAAAACTCAAAATATAAAGGGTGGATTTCACTCAGCGACCCAGAAACTAAAAAAACTGTTGATAAATCTTAAACGGTACATCGATACAAAACTAGATATAGATTTTGATGATCGAAAACCATTGTCTTTAACTACGTTCAATTATCCGAATTCTACGTATACGGCTTCTCACTGTTACTCATCTTGCAAAAAGGCGAACGAGGGTAATGGAGACAAACCACTCTGTCTTAGAACTTGGGAGTGTGGGAGGTCTTTCGGTTTGTTAACTGCATTCACCTCCACCAGATTCTTTTTGCCTCAGTTTACGGTTTGTAAACTCGTGGTGTGTGCATTCGTGACCACCACGGTATAAATAAATTGGAAATAAATACCATGGTGGTCACGAATGCCCACACCACGAGATTACAAACCGTAAAGTGAGGCAAAAGGTATAAATACATTAAATACATTTAAATACATTAAATAAATTGGAAATAAAATGTATTTCTCACGTCTGCATTTCGCCAACTGAGTAACAGTCATAGTGTTGTACACCTCAGTCTGACGATTGTTGCCGGACCGTACCTTGTTGTCGATTCATTGTTGTGTGGGCTATCTGCCTATCTCTTTAATGTAATTATCTCTTCCCTTCTTTCTGTGTCCCAACAGCGACGCGTATCAGTCGCTAGGCTAGGAAACGCCATTAGCCCTAAAGGTATGGCTGCCATTTTGGTGCTCTAAGGAGGCATCGTACCGATCATGTAAGTGTCGAATCAAGTATCACGATAATTTCCCGTCTTGTACACGATTATGAACTTTAAAACAAAACTGTATGTATCATGAACTGTGTCGGGCCTAAATGCCCCAAATTCCTGTCCAGAAATGACCCCACCAATCACCGTTGCAACCTGTGTAGGACAGAACTCAAATTTAGTATCGTTTGTAGGTATCATACTTAAACATTTACCCAATGTAAGTGTACCGTATGTCTGAGGGAAGAATAAACCAGAAGAATTCGTCGTCCCCGTAATTGCGTTGCTTTTCATCAATTGTGGGTCCAATCGGGACGATCCACGGACCCCTGGGGCAGTAAAATGCATACTAATATCCATCTTAAGCCAATATTCTGTCGCTCTCCCTCGGATGTTTCGTGTGGGTCCGATGGCAAATATAACTGGTAGTAGCTTTAACATCTTCCGGGCCTTCGATTGCTATGTTGTGCGTACGGTTGGTAGTTCAGCATTACTGTTAAATACCAGCAATTACATCAGCTATGCTGTACCACATGAATGGTAGCAAGATAGAAAAACCCGATGGGGCACGTTATGGACTGAACCACAATGTTAATTTCCCCGACTGACGACATTAACGTTTTGGCTCTATGCAAAGCACGCAATGTTTCTATGGTAAGACACGGACCGCCTTCCAAAGGATACCAGCTTTGTTTATCGTCGTCTGCTTTACCCAATACCCGTCAACCCTTGACCATAAGTACGTCTTGACCACAAGAGTAAATTACCTAATCTAAACTGCCTTTCCTTATGAACTGTGTTTCGAAAAAGCAACTCCCCGGTCCAACGTCGTTCAAGAGCCAACGTGCAAGCTTCTAGCTACGACAACGTTTTAATCCGTTTTCATTGTCATTCGTCAAACATTATATCCTTTGTGCATGACCGAAATGATTCCTTTCCCTCGTTTGTAACAGTAAGTTGGGAAAGGGACCAGAATCATAAGTGTGTTACCGTTTTTATGCATTAATGAATACTTTTATGTGCTCACATGTTTTTCCCGGTAAATAGAGGCATAGTTTGGTGTTTTGGAGTTCTGGTTCTAGCCTCCACAATTCCATTAGTTTCTCATGCTGTAAAGTGTATTATTTCCTAGAAGTGTATTATTATGGCTTACTTCAATTACCCAATATTCCCGTATCCGGCACCTAATCCCCCAACTTACAAGGGAGTTGAAATTCTTACGGAAAACAACTACCAAACATGTTCTATATTTCTGCTTGGGTTTAAAATTAAGAATGGGTGGGGAACCGTTTTTTGATGATCCCCCTCCACTTCTGGGAGTGCAGGCCAATGTTGTCATATGATTGAATAGTGCAGTTGTTTAATAAGGGTCGTGTTGTTGGACCAAATCTAACTGGGAAAGCTTCGCTTATTTGTATCATACGTGCTAGTACTAAGACTTGCAATAAGTCTCACCCGAGGCTATCATACATTTGTGCTTCACGTCCTCTAGGCCAGTGGAATTTGGATGTTTGTGGGCAAGTAATGTGCTTGGCCGAGCTGGCGAATTATATTTCTTGTGTGACATTTGTGACATTTACTCTAGTACTTTGTAATTCCCCTCAGTCACAACTCCCATATCTTTGTTGCATTTAGAACCTTAGTCCTAGAACAGGAGAATAGGACAGGTCTAACGCTACAACGTATAGTTACTGATAATGACAGAGAGTTCCTGAGTAGGGAGTTCCAATCCTTCTGTCAGGGTAAGGGTATTCATCACTTGCGTACCCCAATTTACTGTCCCCAACATAATTCACCTGACGAGAGATCACGTGGGTTTTTTTTTAACAGATGGCACGAGCTCTGCTTGCTGATTCGTAGCTTCCCCTTTGCTTTTGGCCGGACACAATAAAAACGGCCGCTGATGTTCGTAACACGCTTGATACAAAAGTCTTGCCAGATAGTGTGACTCTTTCAGAGAAGTGTTCAGGGCATGTCCCTAATGTGTCTAAAGTAAAAAGGTTTGGGTTTCTCGCTTACTTACATTTAGATAAAACTAAAAGGGATACGTTTGGGCCAACTGCCAAGCCACTCATCAAATTGGGATAAGATTTCCATGCCTGTAACTATAAGCTCTTTGACCACTTTACCATGTGTACTGTAACCGGTGTTAATCTAGATTTTGTGGAGGAACAGAGCGCATCAACTTTCTTCAGGTGGGCTCTTCCTCGGATTGGGGAAACTTGGGACCTATTGCACACTCAGGTGTTAAGTGTCACTCACCTCTTATACGATGATAAAGATGATTCTTCGGATGACAGTGATAGTGATGCAGTCCCTGCACCCTCAACCTCCCGTTACTTCTCCTCCTGTACCTGCTGTGGTCGTGAGGGTACAGAATAATGCTCATGCTCCTTGTAACCATCAATCTCCTTTGACTGTGCAACATGTTTCTGTGAGGCGCTACAGGCGTATTTAGGGACTACCTCCTCCTTTGCCCCTCATTAATTCCCAGGATGAGGACTATCCCTCAACAACTTGATATTTTGTTGTTATTCTATTATTGAAAGTGGACTAAAACTAACTAATCATGTAGTATGTATTCCCGGAACTCCTGGCTTCGTATGACGAAAGCCAATAACTTCAGTAATAAGGAAAAGTGTCTTACCCCGCCTTTTCTGGGTTATCTTCGCTGTATTCCTTGTATTTATTTATTTATTTATTTTTTTGTGGAGGCTTGGGGTTCGGGCCCTACGCTCTGCTACTCATTCTGTGTTTTTCCCTCTATGTTTCACGAGGGTAGTCTCATTTTGGACCCGCACAGACGATCAAGTGTTTATCCTTTTGCATCTTTGAATTTCTTAGAAATCCCCACTCGTTCCCACCTTAAGTGGCCACGGTGGAGTTCTGTGGGAGGACTTGCGGTTTGTTAACTGTATTCACCTCCACCAGATCCCTTTTGCCTCACTCTACGGTGTGTAAAGTCGTGGTGTGGGCATTCGTGGCTACCAAGGTATTTATTTACAATTTATTTAATGAATTTTTCACGTCTGCATTTTGCCAACTGAGTAACAGTCGTGGTGTTATACACCCCAGTCTGACGATAGTTGCCGGCTTGTGTCTTGTTGCCACTTCATTGTTGTGTGAGCTATCTGCCCGTCTCTTTAATGTAATTGTCTCTTCCCTTCCTTCTGTGTCCCAAGAGCGACGTGTATCAGTCGCTAGGCTAGGAAACTCCTTTAGCCCTAAAGGTATGGCTGCCATTTTTGTGTTATGAGAAGCATCGTACCGATCATGTAAGTGTCGAATCAAGTATCACGATAATTTCTCCTCTTGTAACACGATTATGAACTGTAAAGCAAAACCGTACGTATCATGAACTATGTCGGACCTAAACGCCCCAAATTCCTGTCCAGAAATGACCCCACTAATCGTCGTTGCAACCTGCATACAGCAGAACTTTTGTAGAATCAAATACAAACTCAAATTTAGTATCGTTCGTAGGTATCATGCTTAAACATTTCCCCATTGTAAGTGTACCACATGTCTGAGGGCAGAATAAACCAGGAGAATTCGTCGTCCCCGTAATTGCGTTGCTTTTCATCATTTGTGTCTCCAATCGGGACGATCCACAGACCCCTGGGGCAGTAATATACACGCTAATATCCATCTTAACCTAATATTCTGTTGCTCTCCCTCGGATGTTTCGTGTGGGTCTGAGGGCAAATATAACTGGTAGTAGGTTTAACGTCTTCTGGGCCTTCGATTGCTATGCTGTGCATACGGCTGGTAGTTCGGCGTTATTATTAAATAGCAGCAACTACATGAGCTCCGCTGTACCACAGGGTGTACGAGAAAATTCACAGAACTAAAGGAAAACTTAATAAGAATGTTATTGACAAACCGTGGTTTAACTAACCATCTTTCAATGCTTTACATCTGACGGAAGTCACCTGGAAAATTACCGCATTGTACGTTACTGGTGAGTCTCCAATCAACGTGAAATTTTCGTACCCCTATCCCTTTCGAACTTTTATAACGAACGTTCTGCAGTGTTGGGTACAAAGGATATTAATACACACCTTTTTTCCAGAAATATTTTGTATCCTTTACTTGTTGTATCCATGCTATTGAATAACTTTGTGCAATCTAAGTGTACTGGTAATTTTGAATTATGCGTGGTTGCATGTTTTGGGTGGTTTTAGGTATTCATGTGATCATTAATCAGAGCTGCACTCGTTATGCCTTGAGGCAAATTAGCGTGAATTTATGTTTTCTACGTTACAAAATTTAGGTTGCGAATTCCAGATGAATGCTAATAATTTGGTTAAATGTAACTCCACTGGCTGGAACGAACAGTGCTGGTTATTGGCACTCCCTGATGAAATGCAACCTATTTTGCCAACGTAATATAAATAAACACAAAAAAACGCTCCTTTTAGTTACTAACACAAACCAACCTTCCCCTTGTGGCATTCAAAGAAATTTTGATTTGACACTGATGTTAGTAAAATCCTCTTTAGTTATCAAGAAACACACTAGTACTCCCAATAAACGTTGTTCACCCTTTCCAACCCATTTGCACCATCTTAAACCCACCTTATACAGTACGGGCCAATTATTTAATTTAATGCTTCCTATTTTAATGAATTGTGGTCACCTTTTAACACGAATTATACAATTATCTTTGGTAAAAAGTGATCCTATATCTTATATTGGTCTTATTCATGGTAAATGACGTTTGCATTATACCGCCTTGAATGGTAAACTTTTGTGAGGCCCTGCCCCCCTCCCTGAGGCGTGAGTCGTACTCCCCTTTACATTTTTTCGCTATTTAGCTGGTTCTGTTTGCATATCACATCCTTTTGGGAAATGTAAGTGCCTATTTTTCCCATTCGCGTTGATTAAATGCGAACAACTCGGCAATTTACCTACCGCTTTATCTCCTTCAGCGATCCTTCAGGTGTTTCGGCATTTTACAGCATTTTTTCCGATATTTTTCCCATTTTCTTCTAGTATTTCGATGTTTTTCGAGATTTTCCGGTATTTCTTTGGTATACTTTCCTCTTTTCTCGACTTCTTTTGTCCATGTGCGTAGCACAGCGTTGTGGTGACCGTAATAACCCATGTTATAATCATTTTCTGTCTTACTTATATTTTGATATGGCATGCATGAATTGGGGTCACCCACCAATGAAGGTTCCGTTGGCGTCATCGTACAAAGGGGCAGAAATCTTGTCCGATGACAATTATCAGATTTGGACCTTGCGTATGCAGAGATTTATTGTCAAAAATCTGTTGGGTTGTATTCCTAAATATTCCTTCCCCTGATGCAAACGCCGATCCGGATCTGATTGCTACCTGTCAACAGAAGAACGGGGAATGCCTCGGTTTCTTTTTCCAAACGATATCCCCTTCTATCTTATACCATTTCCAAGGAATTACACAAGCTAGGACCATTTGGGACACCTTGAGGGCACGCTATAGACGATAACATCGGAATTACCGTGAATTCCTCTACCGGCAATTTATCCGAATTCGGATCCTTCCTGCGGAGTCTATACCGATGTACATCACTCGCATGGTTGGGCTGAGTCAGAGGTGTGCCGGCGCCAGAAAAGTAATAATGGAGCAAGAAGTATGGCTCGTCATACTTAATGGCCTTGGACGTCCGCAATTCGAGGCAACAAAACAGTATTTTTACCCCAGCCCGCCTTAACTATTGCTGATCTCCAGACAGGACTTGCACATAAGCAGATACTCTTGGAGCAAGCAGGTCTTCAGGTCAACCCAAAACTCTTCCGGGGGGGGGGGGGGAATGGGCTACTCTTTTCAGCCCATGTTTCAACTGATAAATCCTGCTCCGACGGCCCAGCCTCCTCAGATTCTTGTACCCTCCATGGCCCATGCCGTCACGCCTGTAGTCCCTCGTTGCAGGTCCTGCGGCTCTACCAACCATAAGTTTGGGGAATGCAATGTTATTCTGCGACAACAAAGTGTGGGTCACAGGTCTGATTTATGTTACGGTTATAGGCACGAGTGAGCAACTTGTTCCAACAATGCTCCTACCTCTTAACCAAACGACTCGGGCACAGAAGAGCAGCAACTGGGAGGCTTTTCTCGCTGTTCAAGCCTTAACAGCACCATCTTTCGCCTTGACTTTGGAGCCGACAGCCACGTCCTGAACGTTAAGTCTAATCACGTCGACATTTTTCAATGCCTCACCGTTAAACTGAATCTAGCGACAACCGGTGGGACCGTTCGAGGATATAGGATTGGTGATGTTCGAGTGTTTTCCCGCAGCAACAATGGGACTACCTTCCCTCAAGCCCATCTCTTGCGAGACGTGATCTATATCGAGACCTCTCGGGTTAATTACGTATCTCTCAGTGCCTTAACCAACGAGGACTATCAGATAAGGCATTCTCCAAGGCGATTATTCATCTACCCGTCGCCCTCTCCCAAATGTGCCTTTGTTTTTAATCGAAATGGCAACCTTTTTGACTCAGCCGGCTCAATTGAACCTTCCCTTGAACAATCTTCAATTCGACCCGCTGTATTAGTCAATACCACGACCTGTCATGTTGACATGATGCAGCGTCGCTACGGGCATGCCCTACATGATAGAATAAGGAAAATTGTAAATTAGCCAACAGCGAAAATCATATTTATTTATTTACTTATTTATTTATTCTGCATGATAGAATAAGGCACCTGTTTGCCTCTGGGAAGGTTACTAGACCTAAACTAGTGGGTAAACTACTACCTTTTGCCCTGTTTACGCTTGTACGAAGACCGAGAATAAAACCACATCCTCGCCAGAAACTTCGCTGTTGCATCACGACCGTTGGAGCAATTGGACCTCGACGTTTGTGGACTAAGTAACACCGGTCGTAGGTGGGGAGATGTTCTTTCTGACGATTGTTGATGCCTATACGCGTCGTTTTTTTCGTTTTTGTGACGATGTTTTATCTTTAGCATTGTTACGTTGTTGGTTGTGCATGACAATACACTTGTGTTGTTGGCTATTGTTGTTATGTTTTATTGGTCGGAAGGGGCTCTAATGTTTGCTCTGGAGCGGGTTGTAATTTTCCGAGAGGTGAAACGTGGGTAGCCCTACAGGCAGGCCCGGGCCTCGAATAAACTGGATGTTGAAGATGAACTGATGCTTCCGTTGTCCATTAATGATGAATCCGCCCCTCTGTATCTTCAGTTTTTCCCTCTTGTAAGAACAGGTGTTTGAAGTGTTCCGGGATCTACACTGAACTACACTGAGGCGCAAACCGGACATTCCGTGCATCGTATTGCATCTGAAAATGGCGGAGAATCAGTGAACAACTCGTTCTAGTTCTTCTTTACGAGCAAGGGAATTCATCATGTGAAGTCCATGTTCTTCACCCCGCAACACAATCCACGTGCGGAACGGGCTCACGGGATCTTGAAATCGATGGCGCGTTCTTTCTTAAATGACTCTGCACTCCCCTCAATTTTGGCCAGATGTCATTATCACAGCTGTAGAAGCAAGAAATAGCCTTGACTCGAAAGTGTTGAAATAAATCCGTGAGTTGTTGCTGAATTAGAAAAAGAACATACCTGTACAATGTTCAAACTATTTTAATCCTTAGGAGAACATTCATTAACTAAATGATACACTTGTATTCAGTACAGCAGGTTTGGAAATGCATTTTGAACGGGCTTCAGAAAATACAAAACATAGCGACCACCTCGGTCGCGTTCAGCCATGTTGTGTGCTGACGCTAACAGCAGGAACCGGAAGTCGTTTCTCACAACACTAGAAAACCGGAAGTGAAGCTTCCGGCGGCTCAAAATTATGGCTAACATCACATTCAAATGTGGTAAAATGATAATCATAGGTAGATACACTACATACCTACTAGGGAATATTTTTATAACCTAGATAAATAATATGTTCAATAATATGAAAAAAAGCCCCAATTACAATTAGCCATAGAATTAGACCTAGTCATATTAGTCACAATGTGACAGAAATAGCCAAAACTACAACAAACACCCCCTTCTGGCACAATATTCACAATCTTATTGACACTATCACATAGGCTATATCAACACTGATATAGGTTTTACGCCAGAACGCAATTGAGAGAAGCTGGCCGAACACAGTTTTACGAACCTGATGCTTGACAACCACTTTGTGAACAGGTTGGCGATATTTGATTCAGACGAGACGTGGCGTATAGAGAAGTATCTTCTTTGTAACCAGTCTTTTAAGAAATGGAATTTAATATCGATGTGTTTCGTCCTTCCATTCTCAATTGCATTCCGGGTGTAATAAATGGTGGCTTGAGAATCTGAATAAATGGTAGGAACTTGCTGGAATCCCATAACAACTTACATGCAAACACCCCACATAACCAACGTATTTCTTGGGCAGCTGGCACCAATGCTATGAACTCTGCTTCCATGGTGCTTAACGCAACCATAGATTGCTTTTTACACCCCCAATGAAAATGGGATTCCGCCCAAGAAAATGATGTAATCGCCGAAATTTCGAAGACTATCACGATCTGATGCCCAAGATGCATCACTATATCCATAAAGTGATGCGTTATTTGCGCCTGTTAATCTTATGCTACACTCTTTGGTACTATAGGCATATCACAATACATTTTGAAGTAGTTTCACATTAGTCATTGTAAACATGGGTTTGAACTGGGACAATAGAGTAACTAAACGCAGCAAATCTGGTCTAGTACGAAGACTTAGAAATAGCAAGCTACCAATAAAGGATTGATATGGAAAGTCTGGCTGGTCACTTTCCTTCAGAATTTGGACACAAGTTCCCACTGGCACTGCAAGATTACACATATTGTCCGCTATATACTCATTGGCCAGTTTTTCAATGTATCCTATGTGATGCATTTCAATAGTGTTTCCGTCCCGACGGAAACTGACCCCTAACAAGGATGTGATGGGTCCTAGTGCCACTAACTCGAAATGTTCTGCCAACAACTGCAGTACCTTTTCTTCCGTTTATTTTATTCTTACAAAACAACACAATGTCATCAACATAACACAATAGCACTGCTTTTCTACCCAATGTGTACACAAAGTTTAATCCTGAGACAGTTTGAAAAACCTATCCTGTTTAAAGTGGAATTCAACTTTCGGTGCCACTCACGCCCAGATTGGTGCAAGCCATATAGGGCCTTTTGAAGCAGCCACACTTACCCTTGGTTACTAGTGGCAGTATAACCTTTTGGTATAGATATGTAAGTTGGATTTTGTAATTCCCTTGACGTCTACATTGATATCTCTCCACCCCAAGATCACCACTAATAATACAAAAAACAACCTTATGAGCGCAAAGTTGATGACAGGGGCAAATACCTAGTCATAATCAATACCTTTAGTTTGCCTGAACCCTTGCGCCACTAACCTAGATCTATACCTTTTTACATTTACATCCTGATCCTTCTTCACCTTATAAACCCATTTTGTCCCTACAATTTTAGATTTAGGAGGTGGGGTAACTTCTTCAAACACTTCCCTAGCCTCAAAATCGCCTATCTCTTCATCCATGGTCGATTTCCATTTTTCTTTTTCAAGGAAGTCATTGCTTGTTTAAATGTGTATGGCTCTACGACACAACAATGAACTCCTCATCGGAAGCATCGGTCGTGTCTGACTGAAGTTGTGATTCAGGCATGTTCGCTCTTTGTTTGAAATTAAAGACAGGCCGAAACTGTATTTGTTCATCTGAGCAGTACTTTTTTATATCTTTTACACTCTTAAACCTCTTTCCCTCTGCGTTAATGTAATATACATCTGCCCTACCAAGCCTGGTCCCAGTCTTCGAACAACCTGAATTCTTTCCCAATCCTCAAAGTTTACATTAGCCTACATAAATTACCACTTACAGACTGACCCGGCGAGACGTTTAAGAGAACATTTACGGTACTGGGTATCCCTACTGTGCTTAGTCCAGGTTTGGATGGTACATTTGTCGTCTTTGAAGTCCCTTCTTCATCACTTGGGATTTCATCAAACATTATCTCTAGAGTGTCTGGACGAGGTTGTTCATGGTGAACAAGCTCCTTGTCTCTTGACCAGGTATGGGAGTCATCTAATTTGACATGCTTACTATCGATAACCTTATTGCTAAGGGGATTCCAGATGCGATACCCACGTGTATTAATGGCATAAACCACTACAATCCCCTCCCAGGCTCTACCATCTAACTTATTATGCCCCCACTGGGGATGTGTACAAGACACTTTGAACCTGGCTTAATGACACGCCTTACAGATACTTCCATATTATACAATACGCATTATGGTATCTAGTTCATTATTTTTACGTGGGGAAACCTATTAAGTAAGTAGGCCAATTTCACTGCAATTTCGGCCCAGAGAAACCTTGGTAAATCTAACTATAAAAATAGACCTGATCCCATCTACGAGCGTCCGGCTGTAACGCTCGGCCACTCCATTCATTTCTGCGGAGTTGGCGTTCGTCTTCTCGTGGGTGATGCCTAAACCTGCAAGGTAACCGTCAAAGGCTGACGAACAATATTCCATCCCTAGATCTGATCTGACTGCAGTGATTTTCTCATTTAATTCCCTTTCTATTTTAACTTGGAATGTTTTGAAAGTCGAGAATGCATCACTCTTCAGTTTTAGGGGAAACACCCACAAGTAGCGAGAATAGTCATCAGTGATAGTGTACAGATATTTCGAACCACCCAAAGATGTGGTCCTACTGGGCCCCCATACGTCCATATGAAGGAGCTGCAGAGGTTTCGTGCTTCGCACACTATCAGTACCTCTGAAACGTGCCCTTGTTGACTTTGCTATCCAACAAACATCACATTTAGTATTTTTCCCCATGGGAGATACATTTCAACCATTCACCCTTACATCTTTACATATGTTCATGATACCATGCGTATTTAAGTGCCCAAATCTAGAATGCCATAGGTTGAGATTACCTGATTTACCTGTCGTACAAGATTGTGGAGGCGTACTGCCTGACATTTCGTTTTTATTGGCCTGACCCCTAGATACAGGCATATTTTGTGAATTATTTGTTACCACATTTTGCACCCGATACAACCTATTGACAGTTTCCCCTACAAACAAACATGCATCCTTGCTTTCCCTGTTATACACATTTTCCCGTTAAACACATTTACATAACCAGCTGCATCGATTCTCACTATACTGATAAGTTGTTTCGAAAATGTAGGTATATACAATGTATTTTGTAAAGGTATTTCGTTATATTTTCTATTTTCCTTCACAAGAAAAGTGACATCTAGTATCCCTTGAATATCTGACGTTTCCTCTCCCATTGAAACTTTCATGTTATCTACAGAGCGCAGAATATGGAAGAGCTCTTTTTGTGTACAGATATGATGAGTCGTTGCCGAGTCTAAATACCAGTAGCAGTTTGAAACACTCGAAGAATTTGCCTCTGCTGCTAATACCCTTGTTGATTGATTGCTTCTTTGGGGGCTATTGTCGTCCCTGTGTTAGTTTTATTTTTAACACCTCCCCTAGGGTGTTGCGTTTGAAATGTGGAAATAGCATTTTGATCATCACCTTCCCCCATAGTGACATCTGCATTCCTAATTTTTGTGTCTATTGAATTCACTCAACAGTTGCTCTCGTACCAATTTCGGAGTAAATTTCTTATCTTCCCAGTGGTAAATTGTTTGTACAGTAGTTTCAAAACATTTTGGCAAATAGTCTAAATATTGGTAGGCAATTTCATCGTCGGTATTGGCAACCAAAATGTTTTTAAGATCTGAGGCCTTTTTGTCTACCATTGCCAAAAATACTGCCATTTCTTATCCTCCTTTAAGCTGCAAGGATAGGAACACCTACGTAACGTAGTCGTGCCTTTCGTGCCCTAGACGATGGTTGGAAAACACCAGCTAATTTGGTCCAAGCCGCCGCCGCAACAACAGTACATTTGCTACAACATTTTAATGCAGTTGATACTGATAAACATATCAGTGCTGGTGCCTGTTCACCATGAAGTTTTTTCGTCTGTGTTCCTTTTGCGGTAGCAACCGGATCTAGTGGCAGTTCTGTACCGTCCACAAAGCCCCAAACCCCTTTTGACATTAATAAGAATTTACCGTCAGTGCACCACGTTTCGTAGCTTTCAGAATTCAGCTTTTCAATGGAAAACGCCCCGGTCGAGCCAGCTTCTAACGACATAGTAATAATAGAATTGATCACTTACTTATGTAACGTATGCATTAAGATTGAAAAATCTGAGAAAGAAACATGTTGCGTCGCACACAAATTTCCATGTCACACAGCATGCAAAAATATGCGTCGTACAAAAGCCTAACACCCCGATGATAGCATGCACAAAATACGTAGCATTGAACACCCCCAGAACAGCATGCACAAAAATTTCGTAGCACGATAAGTATTAACGATCCTACAAACGTTTATTCCTGATAATAGCATCACAAAAAAATTTCATAGCACGATTGAACACTCCTACGACAATCGGGAAATAGCTGAGATAACAAAACGTGAATTTCAGTCCCCAAGACATCGAAAATTGAAATTTCCGAGAACAGCAGGTACAAAATATTTCCGTAGCACGAAGCTCATGGAATTAATTAACACTACTATTGTTCGATAACCAGCGGACGGCTGAATAACAAAACTTGCATGCGAATGTCAAAAGTCAGTCTCCATGACGTTGAACTCCCGGCATGACTCGCTACTAATAAACTCAACCACGCTGCCGCTGCCGCTGAATTAAAAAAAAGAACATACCTGTACAATGTCCAAACCATTTTAATCCTTGGGAAAACTTTCATTAAGTAAATTATACACTTGTATTGGGTACAACACGTTTGGAAATGTAACTTGTACAGGCTTCAGAAAATACTAAACATACAACCATCTCGGTCGCATTCAGCCATGTTGTGTGCCGACTCTAAAAGCAGGAACTGGAAGTGGGTTCTCGCAACACTAGAAAACTGGAAGTGAAGCTTCCAGCAGCTCAAAATTACGGCTAACACCACATTCATATGTGGTAAAATGATAATCATAGGTAGATACACTATATACCTACTAGAGAATATTTTTATCACCTAGATAAATAATATGTCCAATAATATGAAAATAGGCCCCAATTACAATTAGCCTAAAGAATTAGGCCTCGTCATATTAGCCACAATGTGACAGAAATAGCCAAAACTACAACAGAAAGCACTACCAGACTGTGAGAAGCTACTGTAGAAATGGTCAGGCCGGATTGGTCAGGCCCGTCATAAGCGTTTTGGTTGTTTGGCATATGCGCACATTGACAAAATGCGGCGCTGTCCCTATGCTCCAACGGCTAAGCCATGCATGCATTTGTATTACGATCATTAGTGCCGGTTTTTTAAACTGTTCTCCCTCGTCACCCAGTGCTACCTTTATAGTGTTAATGTGACTTTCTATGAGGACCAGAATGCCTCGACCACATTTCCTCCGAACCTGCAGTCCGTCACTGGTCCTGTACCATGGACAATGGTCGGACCACCCTCAATACCTGAGGTTAACCAGGATTCCTCCGATAGCAATGATGAAAATACCCCCCACCCCGTCGTGCTGCCGGGTCCCTTGCCGCCTGCGCCACCAGCGTCTCCACCTCTGGTGGTTTTGCCTCATGCTCCATCAGTGCCTCCGCCCCCACCTGAGTCGGCATGACCTCAGAGATTCCCTCGACGCATACATGGTTGGTCTACCACCCGTTGCAGTATTAAGTGCAATTGCTAGACTGCCTATTATCATTGTTTCTGATGATGACATTGAAGAAACGTTTAAATCTTCGTAACTTGTATTCCAAATGTTGATGAAATATAGTGCCAGATGTTGATGTTCTCTTGTAATAATTGAATTTAGTCACACTAACTTACCTTCTAATTTTTCTTCTTCTTCCTGTAATATTGCATTTCGACTGGCACTTTTAACCTATACCTTCATCTTTGCTACTTTGTATCCACTCTTGTTTAGCTCTTGTTAGATGCTAAGTGTTCTTTATGTACATTTAGCCCTTGTTGAGTTATGTTCATATCCTTTTGTTTACCTCTTGTTAGATGCAAAGTTGCCTTCATCTAAGCTCTTGGAAAAAGCTTGTTACTTTGACTGTGTTTTCATATGAGGTTTGTAACCGGTACCAACGCTCTGCTACTGATATGGACTTGCCTCTTCTCACGCCCACGAGGGGGGGGGACACATCCAACAGCGTTCAATTGTCAAAAGTCTTTAACATTAGGACACAGCCAACAGTGTTCGATTGTCAAAAGTGTTTAACAGAATGTTTTTTAGTGTCCAATTGTTATCAACACTGTTGATTTGAAGTTCTCTTTTTTCGCTTTCACCAACCTCCACTTCAGCTGTTTCTTTGATGTGCATGACCAGTGTAATTGCCCTTGTTTCTTTTCTCGAGTTTCTTGGAACCTTTATCTATAATGTGTTGGGCGAACTGGCAGTAATGGAGGCCTTGTTGATTATTGTGCCATGGTGTGGTTATCCCTGGAATCAGGTGGACTGATTCTTGTAATCCAAGATTCCAAAACCTTCCTGTATGACAGGACTTACGCAGGCTAGTGGCGGCCATAGTGTAACCATTTCTTGTTCCCCATACCTATAAGTACTGCAATATGAAGTTCCCTCCTATTTGCTGTTTGGCCCAGGCCCAACCCAAACATTAGTACCACCAACACTTACCGATTTGTTCCCTGACAGCCATGTTTGACGGTTGTGACATTATTCCACCTATGTGTGTAATCGTGTCAATAATAAGTGGTGAATTAAATGGAGTAGTTATTACGGTCCCCTTACACAAACGTTTCCAGCTCTCACTTTTCCTGTTGAGGCGTTGTGTTTAGCCAGCGATCCACGGACAAACCTTCTGTTCTTTAAATCCTTATTGCGCGCAAGTTTGAACTGGCCCAGGGACAAGGTTCCCAAAGGAATTATCCCCACAACCCGTTCCGCCGCAGGCGCCGTTGATTCTTCATTCTAAGTTGAAGAAAGTTCCCCCAGGAATAGTTTTCACAACGAGCAGACATTCACATGACAGATACAATGCCCAAATCTCACAAAAGTCATCCGTTCCTACCTTCGAATATCAGATATTTAATTATTGGGCCCGGGAGTTGTGGAAAAATTAACTTAACTGTTTAATTTCATCTGTAACGAAAGATGGCTCGACTACGATCGATTATATATTTATGCTAAAACTTTATGTCAGTCAAGGTACAAAGCTTTGCAGTCTATATTCGTCAAAATTTAGGGGGGAAAAATGACGGAATGGAGCATTTTTTCACGATTCTCAAATTGATATAATTACGCCCGAAGAACTGGAACCAACATTTCGAAACCTGATTATTTTGACGATTACCTTTTGGACAAACAAATAAACATCGAACGTTACTTCGCTTTAGGACATCATTCAAACGCTGATGTTTTTTTATTTCAGTCAATCCTACACGAGAATTCCTAAACAAATGGTCAGAGACAATGCTAATTTTTTACTCCTTTTCCCCGTGGATGAGTTAAATTTGAAACACGTTTACGAAAATCAGCTTGATCCCGACATGGATTTTCGGACTTTAAAACGTTGTGTCAAAGTTGTTGGGTTTTATCGATTAACAAAACGTTAAACGAGGGGAGATATAAACGTTCGTGTTAACATTTTAAACAGAAGAATGGAGACAAAACGAGAAATCTGATAGCTCAAAAGACGTTTAACTAAAAAGTTTATAAATCGACGTTTGGGTGAGAGAGAACAAGAAGAATCGCTGCAACAATTTTTTCACCGGTAGTAAACAATCTGAAATCGACACTGGTTCTCGGTGTAGCCACACAAACTAACCCGAATAAAAATGCTCTATCTATGCAAACTACCCCGATTAAAGCTCATAAAGAGGTAGAAAGTGAGGGGATGACTACGAAACGTTGGATTTATCGTTGACTCCTTCCGATGTCGCTACTCCTAGTGAGAAGACCCTACCAATTTCAGTCTCGCCGAATATTGAACTCCTGTTCCCTCGATAATGCAAATTTCTCCCTAGACCAAAACTGAATACGCCTCTACGAGCACTGGCCCTAAACTCACCTCACCATAGTCCATAGCGCAAGGTGAACGCATTTATACCCCTCCCCCTGTATCTTCCTAACATACCTAATCTCCGATTCCTCGCTAGTTTGTTACCCAGTCAGAATATCGGATCAACGGAAAATCCCAAGGAAACTGATTCGGTATTCGGACTACAGTACGACACGAAAAAAGGCAAGCTGGCCATGGGGAATAAAGTGGTTAAAATTTGACATAGTAGTCGGGGGAAGCAGTATACGTGGACACGAAGGCTTTGGAGTTTGCTAGTTTATAGAGAGTTGAAAGAATCCTCCTACTCGCCAGAAGTTAAAGCAGCTTACACGCACTTGTTACAAAAAACCGATGCCATTTTTATCAACAACGACCCCACTACTCGTAAACCCAAATCAAATTGTAGCATCAAGTACGTAACGATGTGTTCATCAAATTTAGGAAGATATGAAACCCAAGAAAAACGGGGTGGAATGGTTAAAATGTTGGGGAGCAGAGTCGATTATAAATATTATGAAGATCCTAAAGATATGATAAAGAGACTCAGGCTGTTGTACAAATCTACATCAGCCGGTCACGATGGACACAGAAACGAGATGGTCGAATTTTACCAGAAGTACAGCAAAGACAAGTGATAACTGCACGGGAGAAATGGGCAGCTTATCAAAATTTAGGTCTGCATTAAAAAAAATTTACGTATAAAATAAAGAACCGAAAAATATCAAGGTGTGGTACTACGTCAAATGTAAGCATCACACCACTAACGGCCCCGAACCGTCCTTTATTACATCCTCACAAAATAACAGAAAGATGGAAATCGTATTTTATCTTCGTTTATCAAATCTGGGAAATGAATCCTAAACAAAATCATAGATACATTACTGCTCAAACTGCATTTGCCCGGCTACCAGTACTGTGGTCCGGGTACCAATCTGGTGAAAAGATTGGCCTGAGAAGATCCTGGGATTAACAAACTCGACGAAGCATGCAAAAAACACGATATAACTTAGGCCGAGAGTTTTGGATTTGAAAGATCGGCACGCCGCCGATGAAATTATCTTTTCCAAAGCTCAAAGAGTGAGAGACGATCCCTCTCTGACATGGTGGGAAAAACTAGCAGCTTTGATAGTTAAGAAAATCATGAAAACGAAACCAAGGTTCGGAATAGGAAATAAAAAAATTGAACCAACTCGTAAAAGAACTTCACAAACCAGAGTGAAAAAATGTCACGAGATGGAAAGAGATTGTACTGGGCCTGAACGCTCTATGGCAGGCTGACTTGGTAGAAATAATATTTTACGCTAACCTTAATTAGCACTGCCGGCAGACAGTGCTTATTAGAGTTCGTTTGCGCACATGAATTTCAGAAAATTTGTCAGAAGGAGGCGGCGGAGCGGCTAACAATGTCAAAATGTTACAATGCGGAAACATGTAACAATAGGGTAATAGTAGGCGAGGCGCACAATAACCTTGCTGTTGTTTGAGTTAGCTAGGTCGTTGTGGAGAACCAAAATGAAATGGTCTTGATTTTTCCGTAAATCTTCAAGTTTTAAACCGTAGGGTGCGAAGTCTTGAATTTTGAGGCCATAGGCCTCAAAATTGGGCGGCCGACATGACTGAGTGCCATATTTACTTTTTCAATGCGGGCTTCGGGAAGCCAGTTGAATTGTTTCCGCGATTGTTGCCACGATACTGAAACAATCCAGAATCAACTACTCATCGAGATGACGCATGCTAATTCCAGAAATACGCTAATGTGTTGCTATCAAATAATTCGACAAACCTTCGGCGGAACCTAAACATAAGTATCCATTTCTAATGTTCCGTTTTTTCGAAAACAAACATCGGTGGACAGTGGACACAGCTAAAATGGAAGCGAAAAAAGCCACCAAATTAACTGAGCAAAAAACGGCTTCGCCATTTAGAAAAAAAAATATTAGAGCTTGTATCCCCATACTCACAACCCTGAAGGTACACGAATAAAAGCGTATTAGAGTTCACTCGAACGCAACAAACTATAATTTGTACTCCAATTCGCACCAACGTAACAAACGTAAACCCACAAACACACACAAAATAGATGCCATAAACAGCAAAATGCTACAAAATTGAAAGATAAAAATATACACAAAATGAACACAAATTATAGTTTGTTGCGTTAGAGTGAACTCTAATCCGTTTTGTTCGTGTACCTTCAGGGCTGTGAGTATGGGGATACAAGCTCTTAGAGTTTTTTGCTCAGTTATAAAGGGTTTAACTACCTACTAACCTGTATTAACTTCTTGTCCAAGTTTGCTTGGGCTATTCCCTTTAAATCCAAATCCTGTATAGACGTTACAGAAGCTTTCAAGAAAATACTTGTAGGAGCGACACCCCCTAAAAATGTACAACTCGATTTAGGTAGCGAGTTCTACAATAAAGACTGCAAAGCACTCCTTAAGCATCACAACACCAACATGTACTCTACGCACTCAGAGACAAAAGGGAGCGTGGTAGAACGTGTCAACAGAACTCTGAAAACTCTAATGTGGAAAAGATTCACTGGGCGTGCATATTATAAATCTGTAGATATTATCGACGAGTTAGTTTCCCAGTACAACGACACTATCCATTCTACTACAAAGTTGAAACCGAAGGAAATAACCAGGCGGCATGAACCGTTGCTGAGACGAGCAAAACCTAAAAGACCGTCTAAAAAACCAAAGTTTGTCATAGGAGATAAAATCAAAATTTCTAAAGTCAAACAAATTTTTGATAAAGAGTATGTCCAAAATGTTACCAACAAAGTTTTCACGATTCAGAAAGTGCAAAAAACTGAACCGGTAACTTATCTCTTAAAATATGAATTGAACGAACCCATTCTCGGGGGCTTCTACGAACTGGAAATTCAAAAAACTTCCATTCCGGATTTTTTTCTAGTTGAAAACGTAGTTCGTAGGAAGAAAGGAAATGACGGAAAAATGCTCTACTTCATCCAGTAGAAGGTGTACGATTCAAAATTTAATAGCTGGATGGATAACATTAGCAATTTATCCTCTTAATAAAATTCATCATTCAGTCTAAGGACAAAGACCCAAAAAACTTTTGCGATAGTTAGTAGAAGATTAATTTTGCCAGGCTTACCAGTTTATGTCTCAATATTAAATTTATTTCATCAATTTTCTCCTTCTTTTATCAGCGGTCATTTTCTCGAACCTAGCTTTTCTCTGTTCGAAAGTTTCTGACGCACATTTTTAAGAAAAGCAGTGGCTCTTTTCCTCCTATTAGCTACTATTTTTTCTTCTTCGCTTCATTTTGTTATTTCACTGGTTGATGCTTCTTCCTCCTCATCTTCCACCAGCGATGCATGCTCTTCAGGTTCTTCATCCTCCATTGAATCTATTAAGTCGTCTGCAAAATAGTGTGGTATGCCGGTTCTGTAGTGACCGTGCGCTAACATGTTTATTCCATCGTCCAACACGAATCTATTATTGTCATAGGGAGATACGGATAATTTTGAATTTCAGCCATGGCGAGCTGATGATCTTTACTTCGAGTGTTCAGCCACGTAGCTTGTTACGTTGCTTTAGAAAATAGTGCTCTTTTGTCGTCTTCGTAGCTAAGGCTTTTTTTGGATAAACGGTTTACTAATCCTTTTAGCCTTTCTAATGCTGTCTCCCCAACTAAAATCAAGTAGATTTTTGCTTTCAAACCTACAAATTCTATCACCGGATTGCCGGCCATCTCATCTTTCATTTCCCCAGGACATGTTTGTTTTTAAGGCTGTATAGAGGACTAGTGGAGTCGCTCGCTTCACTCGCTCATTCCGCGTCGTCTCGCTACGCTCGAGGAGCTCTCACACTGCAACTCTTGTGCTGCTGACAGACAATCCATGTCTAAAACAATTAAGCAAATAGTCAGAGTGCAGTACACGTTTTTCGTATGGTTTTCCACTGCATAAACAAATGATAACCATAAATCATTCCAACAGTCTGGACATCGGAGAGCTACGTGCGCGTCGATCCATGCTTCCAGTAATTTCTTTGATTCCAAGAGCATCACAAAATCATGTGCTGATTGTAATTATTGCTCGCAGTTCGTCCATTGCATTCCTAATCGCGCCTGCATTTCATCTTAATCATTCAAAACATACGATTTGTTTTTTTTTACATTTGTATGTCTTCTCCTCCAGAGTTAATCCCCTATGAAGATTAGAGATGAAATATTGAGAGATAGCAAAGCGAGACATTGAAAAGGTTTAGTTTACGTGGAAATTGCACACTTTTCTCGCTGAATCCACTCATCTCCGTGCTTCAGAAACTCGAATGTTTGGCACCCTTTTAAAACCAGGTTTCCATGCATCAAGTCAGTTGATACACAACCAATTTTAAGATGTGTATGTGGTATGTTGCAAAATGCATCGTCCTTTTAGGTTATTTTTTCCACGCATCTTTTTTCAGACGATTTCTCTTCGCTCATGGAGGTTTGCATGAACAAACTATGACGTCATAAACAAACCTCAAGAGGGTTTAAAAAAAATTGACGTACATTTTCAGGTTCTTTTGTGTATTTGAAGGTCATAATATCAAGTTACAGCGATGAAAATAGGCCTATACTGAGTGCAATTTAATTATTTTTCGTTTGGTCCTACTTCCATCTTTGTAGGTGCTTTGGTTCCAGAGGAGTAGATGTACAAGCAAACAAACAAACAAACACATACACACACACACACACACACACACACACATCATGCGTCCTTAATGATGTAGATGCGACGCATCATAATTGCTGGTGTCGAATCTAGCTAGATCACTTTCCATATCTTGGTTAAAAATCGCCAGTCTCTACCTTGTAGAACAGATTGTCGATGTCTGTGAAAAGAAAACGGGCGCAGTATCATATTTGCGACGATGAACTCGTAGTGAAATGTGTACATCGTAAGCTTGGAAAGTTCAAGGATGCAGTCCCAGAGTAAGTCTGTAAGTCGCACTTGACGTTGCGAAGTTTCAAGTTTTCTTGTATGAGGATTTTAACGAATCTGTGTGTGGCAGAGTGCTGTACTTGTTAGGTGTTTTGGGATCGGTGGTCAACTTACCGGATAAACGCTCCGATTTGTTTTCCATCTTTTTTTAAATACCAAATTATTTTTCAGTTTGAAAAGTCGTTTTAGAACGTCATCATTGTGAGTTGACGCTTCTCGGTGTTAGAGTCTATGTACGAATTTAGCCACTGTTTTTTAGCGAAATTTTAGAATTCTGCAGATACCTATCATAATTAAACCCTGTTTCAAATAGAATTGTAAATATCTGTAATAAACTACATAGTTTTTCTTCGGGAGCAGGTTGGTCGTCATGTTGGAAGTAGAAACGATCTTCATGTTTCCTTCTATTGCTTTCATGAAGGGAGGCAAGAGTTTTGGCAATATTTTAAACTTTTCCGGCGCTAAAGGATAGTCGTTGTGATCCTCATGTAGCTCGTACTGGTAGTCCAAGTCCACTTGCAATACAAAGCCGTATTCCAAATCTTTTTTGATAGATGCCAAGCAAAATTCGAGAATTTATTTCTTATCAGCCAGCAAAATCGATCATATGGAAGGCGTTCCGTAGTAGCTAGTCCGTTTAAGTTGTAACATCTAAATCTACAAGATACAAACTAGGTAGATTCTCGTCGTAAGCGTCTCGTAGGTATTTGTTGTTGGCGATCAAGTTCCTTTTCGATACAAAAGTTGTTCTACCCCTGATGCTGGAAGTTATAAAGTTATGCTTCCTCCGTGCGTAAATAGTTCTAGTTCGACTTTGTTTTTTTCAATGTGCCCAACTAAATCTCGGTGTGAACACGTAGTAGCAAGGATCAATGCCGTAGTTGACCAAACATGTTTCCCTGAAAGTCTGAAAAATGTCGGCTAGAAGATACACGTCGATCATCTGATATACGAGATGATAATACTGAACAACTTTCTCCTTCAACAAATTCCAAACTGAGGTAGCCTGATTGTAATCACCGTCGGTTACGCCATCACCTCGTAGAGAGGAGGAAAACGCTGCTTTAGGAGGTAACTCCTGGTCGTCAAACACATCCGTAGACTGCACGAACTCGTACAGTCTCTTGGCTCGAACCAGTAAACCGAATGAAGAGCAGTTTTTAAGATTGTGAAGGGTCGATCTTTTCTGTGGTTTTTAGCCAAAGTTTCGAGCGAGGAAGATAGGAAACTATAACTGTCTAAAAACCGCAACCTTACCGAAAAGTACTTATCCGATCTGCTGAAGAAAAAGTATTGCATAATGGTCATACTCATGAAACGTACGGTGTTTCTAGCAAGAACGTTCACTCCTGCAGGGAAGCTTTCCTTCGTAGAAAACAGTAGATGCATATCATAGCCTTCTAAGGTATGGAAGTCGACCGGGATAGTATTTATTCTTCTAGCCTCCAGATTGCATTTTGCGTGAGAAGCACCTCTGAAATTTCCCGTGAAGTGACGGTGATCTCTCACTTCATCAGAGATGATGACTTTGTCGCAGTAGTAGGAAGTATTGGTTTTCGAAAACCGAATTTCATCGTTGGCAGTCATCATCAGATGTTTTGGTCGTGCTATAATCGTGGCAACTTTTGAATTTCGCTATTCATACATTCGTAAAACTTATCCACCGTGTCCTCGCCGAGGCAGAATTTTTGCTCACGATTTCATTTTCTGATCAACGACAACAACACCAACACCAACAACAACAGAGCCAAACTGACTGCAACCTGAATACAAACTGATTTTAGTAGACGAACTCGAGGATGGATCGGTGCTACTAGTAGAAATCTGCATAAATTACCCAAGGACAAGGATTCTGTCTGTCATAGTGTAGTAATTTTAAAGTGTTATTGCCAGGTGGTTAGAAAGTGAGTACTTGCGCCCTATTCAATCTCACACATTTATACTGGAGTGCTCCATCATGGATTGTTCTTTAGCAAAGGCTGCCAAGCAGTTAAGGCAGTCAAATTTCCTGTGTTCCAACACCTCGAAATCGGAGTACGATACACAATACGTACACATAAACGATGAATTTAAATTCATTTTTTTTCTTGAAAGAAAACTTTTCATTCCTGTTTTTATATAAAGAAGACAATTTTTTATGTCACCACGATTCTTTAAAAACCTTCCTTCCCTAGGTGAGTAAATAATATGTGGAAAAATTTGAAAATAAAGGTGGC
>JAHWFP010114495.1:0-29984 GCA_023313725.1 Lithobius niger
AAAAACAGAAGATCGATGCGCATATAAATAAAATGCTATCCCTAGGGTCTTCACCAGACGACTGTGCAGAGCGATTTACAACCAACTTATGTCCGTCCTGCGGATACTTCTACCGACGAGGATTCAGGATCGCCAGAGGCCATTTCAAAATTCTTTTCAACTCCAAGACTGTACCTCCATACCTCCTCGGATCCACCAGTTTCGTTTGACTCTACGCACACCACCCCGGAGTTTTATGCCTCGGAAGTTAGGAAATCTACCAGGGTAACGACAGCTGGAAGATCTGAAGTTCAGTCAACCCATTTTGAGTCTTTCCGGACTGGCCAAGCTCAAGGTAACCTAAGTTTCCACACAGAATTGTTTGAAACACCAGATTTCCTGACCTCCACACAGCAACGTTTGTCATCTGTGGCCCAGCAGTTTGATTTACCAACTTTACAACAGGAGCAGGTGAAGGAAAATTTCGAAAGATTCGTGACAACTAGAGCTGCACGACCTAGACAAGCTAAGACGGTTCGACATTCCAATCCTGTAAATGAAGAGTCTCGACTTCCTTGGACTCCTCCTCTCTATCTTTCGGCCCCAGCCTCATTCATTCAAGATAATCTGTGCTATCCTGGAAGTTTCACTAATACACCCAAGCGAATGGAGTCTGAACATTCTACAACTAGCCCTGAGGTGATGTTTGCGAAGAAGAAGAACTCCCCTGAAACCAAACCAAAAACAACTGGTGTGAGTATAAATAGGAGTGCTTTTTCTAGTAAGCAGTCATTGTTTCCAGTTGATCCTTCCTCTGAATCTGGTCCTCACTTGATCCATAATAAGGAGGGCTGTAGGGAAATTGGCTCCTACGTTAAAGATGGTCAAGATTCAGGAAGGGATCAATTGGAACAGTCTCAAGCTAACCTAATGTCTTTTTCAGCGGTTGAGTTTGAAAATGTTCATTTACCTAGGTCTGAAGCTGTTAAGCAATCCAAGGCTATTTTAAGTAATCCGCTTGACGATTTATTGGGTAGGCCCCACTCCGTCAGGTCGAGTCATTCAACTGCTAGTTCGGCAAAATCCGAGCAGATTGCTAGGATGGCGGAAGAAATGCGCTACATGCAAGAAACGATAAAACAGTTACAACTGACTGATGCTGCTAGAGCTAGGTTACCTAGTTATCAATTTCCTCCTAGTTTCAACCAGTTCGCAAAGCAGGGTCAGCAAATTTTATTTCCTGTCAATGTTAATCCAAACTTTAACCAGAGACAAGAAAATATTGATGCCCCAATTCCTCCAACTTTGCAAAGGGCTAGTGTAAATTTAGTAATGCCAACTGTTAAGGTCAAATCTTTAGAGCTACCTGAATATTCTGGCTTTAATTCAAAGCTCTCTGCTGTTGACTACTTAGCTGATCTAGAGCGAGTCAGAAAAATTCAGCCCCAATCGGATCTTGAGTTTTTAAAGACCTGGGTCCCACTAACTCTTAGAAGAGACGCTTCAGATTGGTTTGAATCTCAAACTTTCTCCTCTTACACTGATTTTGTGAGTAAGTTTCGTTTAAATTACCACCCTCACAGCAAAAGCAGGCGATTGATGGAGGAATTACGTCGGACCAAGCAGTTTCCAAATGAGCCATTTTTGTCGTACTTTGAAAGAGCAACCAAAATTAGTAAGGACATTGTCAACAGTTATTCCTTAGAAGAAAAAATAGAGATTTTTAAGCAAAATCTCAATAAAGAGATGCGTCCTTATGTTGTTCATATGGAGTTTACTTCGTTGGACAGTTTCTTTAACCACTGCTCTAATATGGAGATTTACAAAGATGGCGTTGAGGCTGCTCCATCTGACGGAGTGGGCACAGCACCTAAGGCTGTACAAGGGTCGGCGTCCCGACCTGGTTCAGCCATGTCTTTAACAAACCGGCCGAAAAAGAGCTGCCCATTTCATCCAAATGGGTCACATGACGCTGCGGATTGCTACAATGCCAAGCAAATAAGTGAAGTTATTCGAAACGCGAATATGTCCGTGCCAGATTTTTTAAAAGCTTACTCTGGGAATAAGTTTCCATCTGGTAGCCGTCATAATCAGGCTTTGAATTCTGGTTCTTTACAACCTACTATTGCTAAGGCTATAACACCAACCCAAATTGCATCAGGTGCAAGCTCCCAGGGTGCTCGCAACAGTTCTCAATTGGTCTGTTCAAATTGTTTAAAATCTGGCCACCTTCGGGAAAGGTGTTGGTTGTTATTCCCCGAGTTGAAACCGAAATTTGTCGGTCAACGTCAGAAACGTAGCCAGAACGCTCAAGCGGTTTCTGGGTTGGATCCAACCGCCCCAGAGTACCCAAATGCTTGAGTCGGCGTGCTAAGCTTGGGATCCGCACGTCATCGACTCGCGATTATTGGTGCGGCTCCTTATCTCTTCCCAAAGACCCCAACCAACTGTCTTGGGATTACGACTATGAAAAACCACCTAATTTAGACTATTCAAAATTGCCAAACATAATAGAAGGACCGCCTGAACCGTGTGCGGCACCTTGTGGTTACGTCACGGTTTACATAGGTGGTGAAGTAGCCGACGCACTTTTGGACCATGGCTCTCAATTGAGTTTCGTTCATGAGGGTTTGAAGGAAGACCTTTTAAAATTGGGCTGTAAATATGTCAAAAGAAATTACAAAATTCGTTGCGCTGATGGACGCTGGTCAATTTGTCCAGGGTTTGTCATGGTTCTCTTCAGACTTAAAACCAAAACATTTAGGTATCCATTTATTTTGTTACCTAATTGCTTGCAACCAATGATTTTAGGAGCAGATTTTCAAAGTAAATATGGCTTAATGGCTAATTTTAATTCAAATTATTGGTTCTGGGCTCCTTACAAAGGTTTTTCTTATGCTCTTAGACGAAACCCACTTCGTGATTTACCAACTAGTGTTGGTGCAGTAAGTTGTGATGAAGAATTGCACCCTAGTTTGGAGGAGATTCGTGAAAAAGTTGATAAAGTCAACACGTTGACTCCCGAACAGAAAGAACAGCTTTTCTGCTTGGTTGTGGCGTACAGGCATGTCTTTTCCACCAAAGTAGGCTTGTTTCGACACTGCCCGCCTATGACAATCGACACTCAGGGGGCTCCTCCAATCTGCAGCCGTCCATACCCAACCAGTTGGCTACAAAAACAGAAGATCGATGCGCATATAAATAAAATGCTATCCCTAGGGATTATAGTTCCGGCCTTCAGTGAGCATGCCTCCCCCGTTTTCCTTGTGCCTAAGAAGGATGGCACAGACCGTCTTGTTTGTGACTATGTACCTCTCAATAAAAACGTGGCAAAAGTTCCATTTCCTTTGCCAAAAATTGATGACATCATTGCCAGGTACCACAAATGCAAATTTAAAAGCAATATTGATATGCGTGACGCTTATTGGCATGTGCCCATGAGCCCAGAGGCCAGTAAAATCGCAGCAATCGTCACGTACAAGGCCCAGTACTTGTATCTTCGCTGTGCGTTTGGGTTAAAAAATTCGGGCGCCAATTTTTGCCGCGCCATGTCAGCTTGCGTCGACCCCTATCGCCACCTAGGCCTATTAGATTACGTGGACGATTTGGGAATCACAAACGTGCCATGGGAAGACCATCTTGAGGGTTTAGAGGGCTCTTTCAAGATGATGGAGTATGAAGGTCTTAACGGAAACTTTAAAAAAACTGAGTTTTGCGTTAAGGAACTGTTAGTCTTGGGATATCTGGTAACAGATGATGGTATTAAACCGAACCCCAGTAAAGTTCTTACTTTACAAGCATATCCCACGCCAAAATCAGTCAAGGAAGTGCGACAGTTCTTAGGCTTAGGGTCGTGGTTCCGTCGTTTCATTTATATGTACGCGGAACGGGCCAGCTGCTTAACGGACATCTTAGCAGGGTCCAAAAAGGACTTTTGGTGGGGACAACGTGAAGAGGAAGCCTTTAATGACATTAAAAGTGCCATGCTGAAGGCCCCAATTCTCGCTCACCCCGACCCAACGTTGCCTTGGTCACTTTTTAGTGATGCGTCAGCCAGTGGGATAGGTTCGATTTTATGCCAGAAATTACCAGGCTCTGATCATTTTGTAACCATCGATATGGCATCTCGGAAGTTGTCGCAGGCAGAACGCCATTACCATACAAGCGATCGTGAGATGTTGGGCGTTATTTTTGGATTAAAAAAATGGCGCCACCTCGTGGAAGGCGGCAGCATTACATTCTATACAGATCATGCACCCTTACTGCTTATGTCTGTAAAAGGACAGCAGCGTGGGCGGATAGCTCGGTGGCTTGTTTTTCTTTCGTCACTTGAGGCAAAGTTAGTTTTCACTACTGGCCCAAGTAACGCTGCAGCTGATGCATTATCTCGTATGTATGAAAGCCAAATTCCTGAAGAGGTTAAGATGAACCCACCTTTAGTAGAGGTTAAAATCCCCAATCGAAAGGAGTCGGTATATCTGTTCAACAACGACTGCTTTAATTGCAATATCGAAGTTGAACAGTTGACCATTCCCAAGATTGCGGAGGCTACTCGAAATGATGAGTTCCTTTCAACACTTGCCCTTGCTCTCCAGAAAACTGATTGGAAAGCCGTTACGCCTGCTATACAACGTTTCGTAGACAAGTACTCAGAAAATTGTATCTACGACGATAAAACAGGTATTGTTTACATCGACCTCGCTCATGACCCAGTCGAGAGTTCGAATTTCAAAATATTTCTACCAAGATCATTAATTCGCGAGGTCCTAGTGTTGAATCACTCCACGATTCCAGGAGGGCATCACGGTGCTAGAAAAACCTTAGCCCGTGTCCAAAAATTGTTTTATGCTCCTAGGATGAGCAAGTTAACCCATCGTTTTGTAAAGACATGTCGTCTGTGCCAACAGCATAAAGGCCACGACAAACATAACGTTGGTAGACTGAGAGCCATCCCGTTGATGCATCCTTTCCATACTTTGCATCTGGACTGGAAACAAGGACTACCTGTGACTAAAAGTCCAGCGAAAAATCGTAACATACTGGTCGTAACAGATTTATTTTCTGGGTTCTTAATGGCATTCCCTACTAGAAAATTTGATGCCCAGACGCTTGTGACCCTGCTTATCAAGAATGTCTTTCCCATCTTTGGGCTGCCCTGTAGACTGGTCAGTGACTCGGGCAGTTCTTTCATAAGTAAAATGACCACGCAGATCTACAAGCGATTTCGCATCAAACATAGCACAACCTGCTATTATAACCCGAGGGCAAATGCACCGGCCGAACTACAGTGCAAAAAACTTGGTAAAATGATCGCCAAGTTCTGTCTACAGCATGAAAGGGATTGGGATGAGAAAATTCCATTATTCGTCATGTCCCTGAACTCGTCCGTTGATCCTAGGACGGGTTACAGCCCCGCGTTTCTTAATTTGGGCAGGGAGATAGACATTGGAGTCGAGCCCCCCATCCCGGACGCTATAGACAGACCTGTAGAGATCTGGGCAGTGGATTTGACTTCAAACTTGAGAAGAGCCATTAATAAAATACGTCGGATACGTAAGTCTGATCGAACGTATATTAATGCAAAATTGAATGAGAGAATCCCGAAACCGTTGGAGCTAGCCGTTGGACAAAAATGCTGGGTGCGTGCGCATTACTTGTCCAACAAATCTGTGTATTTCTCAGCCAAATTAGCTCCGCGATTCCTAGGTCCTTATATCGTGGCAGAGAAAATCTCTCCACTGGTATACAAGGTGCGTGAAGAGTCAACTGGTCTTTTGCAGAAAGGTTTTCAGCATATCAACAATCTAAGACCAGTAATTGACGAGGTACCCGGTGAATTCTCTTAGGTTTCACATCAAAACCTAAAGAAAATCGTTCTGTCTTACTTTTGTGTCAAAAAGGACGAATTTTATTCTACGAATCCTTGATATTGCTACTTTTAATCCTTTTGTTAAATTTGGCTGAATAAGTCTTAAATCAGGAGTTGTGTGCTACTTAAAAAAACTAATTAACTTTTTATTATGTTTTGTTCAAGTTCATTGCATGGTTATTTTTCAAAAATTTCTACACTAAAATGTGTTTAAAGTTCATTCCCATACAGCCCCGGAAACAACCGGTTGTTAAAAGGATGTAATCTTAAGGCCCCAAACCACCCAAAGCTTGGTTGACACAACCTTCCCCTCCTACTTTTCAGTAAGTCGTTAAATATTAAAATTCCTCTCCTTTTGCAAAGGTATACTAAGTTTAATCTTTGACTGCGTTAAATCGCGAAAGATAACAAGTTATTTTTGCTAAAGTGAACTTGTCGGTAACGCTGAGTTCAAAGCCGCGACTGGACTTGAAGTGTTAACTCACGCATACCTGCTTTGGCCCCAGTGATACTAAAAAAGTTCAATTTTTCATTAGCACCAAAAGAGACTAAATTTTCGTGTTTTGAGGAACTGGAAAGACGATTGGGTCTTAAGTGTCAACTCGCGCCAAACTATTTCCGGTACCCTTAACACGGGACTTTGGTTTAACTTGTTTTACACAAGAATTTCTATTTGGTTACAGATTGAAGGACGATTTTTACCCCCCCCGAAATTACTGAAGAGACAGGAGCTCCTAAACTAACCATGTTAGGTTCATCACTTGGGAGCCCATCTTTAAAGCTCATAGGACGACAAGCTACATCCCGGGTCGTTTAGGCTACAGTAATTCCTCATTTGGTTTAGCCCCACTACTAAAATGACTAAGTTTTGATCTTGGATTCTTATTAGTTCCCATTTTGTGTTGTATAATTTCCGGGCAGAGATGGTGTTCGCCAGGAGTTCGGGACCACCACCTCCCACGAACTTTTTCTTTGCAGGGCCTGTACAAGCTGTAATCATCCTGCATGCCAAGGGATCCGGCCGTTTACTGGCTGTGGTTTCCGGTACCGAGTATCCGCGCCGGGTAGAGGCAACTGTACAGTTTCTGAACTAACCCGATTGTCCGTCCGGGACAATAACCAGCCCCTCACCTCCCCAGTTGGGTCCGGGGTATGTTCTTCCCTTGACATATCCCTCATAGTCCATGATGTTAGTACAAAAACATTTCAGTTCCGGCAACAAGCTGCATATTGTACATGGAAGCTGCTCACATGTTGTAGTTTACAAATCCGCCGGGAGCCACTCCCGAAAGTGACGACGTATAGCCGTGATGACGTCATCAAAATGGCACCACGCGATGTACCAAATCTCTACTATCTCCGGAACTAATTGATCAATCCTATCGTGCGACCTATTGTTGGAAAAATAATTTAATTTGCTAAAAGAAATGCCTGAATAATATAAGCCATAAATCTGTTAGTTTTGGTTTAATCTGAAAAAAAAATACATAATATGACTGCTGTGCAATATACTATTTCCCAATTATCTCCGGAACTAATTGGTCAATCTTTTCGTCCATACTATCGTTGGAAAGGAAATTTAATTTGCTAAAAGAAATGCCGGAACAATATACGCCATAAATTTATTAGTTTCTTCGTAATTTGAGGGAAAGCACATTATGACGTCCTTAAAATGGCGACCATGCAATACATACTAAATCTCGTGTATCGCCGGAACTAATTGATCAATTTTAGCTTGTGACCTATCGTTGGAAAGACAATTTAATCTTCTAAAGGAAATGCCTGAACAATGTATCCCGTATTTTTGTTTAATGTGAATGAAAAGATAATGTGCATGTAATTATTGCCGCTTTATATGTGGCTCTTTTGGAAACGGTAAATTATTAAAGCTGTGTCGTATTGTTCACAGTGCGTCACTTGAGCAGTGACCTTCACAGGCACACGTTAGTGTACAAGAAAGTCATTGTTTAATATGACATCTCGTACCTCTCTTAGTACACTTGCAAGTCTGTAGAGGCTACGTAATTACCCCAGCAGTTTTCATCCATCTGCAGTTGTCATCCAGAATATCAATTCAGCCAATTCTTGTTGCCTCCTCTTAAACGGCTGTCTGAACTGTCAAGTCATCACCCTGATTCTGATAACCTTATTCTTCAGATTATGATGGCCTCCGATGCTAACCTTGTGTGCGTACCTACTTTGTTTTACGTGCGATCCGCCGATGACTCCAGAATGCTGTCTACCCTTCATGGTGTGGCAACCAAGGCTTGAACAAAGTTTTCATTCTAGCCACTACCTACTAACTCACAACCAATCATTGAAATTACAGCCATTTCTATGTGCAGCTTTGTGATCGTTGATCGGCCTTAAACTGGTGTCTGTGATGGATTGGTCTTCTAAAGAATACTTATTATAATGTTCATGGCACAGCGAACCATGGATGAGGAATTCACATCATATATTGGGAGCAGAATTGATGTGCATTTACCTTTCAAACCTTCATGGATGTTTTGACGGGAATGGAAGGCTACCCAGGATAACACTTTACCTTCGTGGTCAGCCTTGCTTCTGGTGGATTCTGACCAGTCTATCATTTCCACGGGCGTATCAATAGTTTTTTTTCCGACCATTGGTAACGGTGCATCACATGAACACTTAGTCGTATGAGGAAGACTTGTGGAGGACTCGGGCAAGCCTATCCTGCTTTATTCTTTGATTGTCCTAGGTTGAGACTGGTTGTCACAGACATACCTTCTGGGGGGTGAAAGATGAAACATGCCTGTTCCATAGAATGAGTTCGCCGATGTACTGAAGGCTGTGTTATGTTTATATTATGAATTGCAGCACAAGTATAGATTATAGATAATTATAGATTATAGATTATAGATCATTATAGATAACAAACGCAGAACAAAACCAACTTTAATTACAAATGTAAAGTTGCAATAATTACGTAGACTTGTGTTTCTTCAAATTAAACAAAAGAGACTTACGGCATACATTGTCCTTGCAGTTCTTTTGGCAAATTAAATTATACTAGCTGTACCCCCGGCGTAACATACCTGCTGGTTACCAGCCGGTACCTGAGTGAAATACTGTACTGGGTAGAATGGAATGAAAAGGGTTCTGACTGCCCCCCTGTCTTCTTCTTCGAAATCCGGCGTAATACACCAGTGTAGCTGATTCCCGCAGGTGTGAACATGAAATGAAAACACATGGCGAACCCTCACCTCTTGGAGCCCCCATCCCCCTCCCTCTCCCTCACATTCCCCATTGTGGTGAGATACCCACCTGCAGCCCCCAAGGTTCTCTGTCCCCTTCAGCGTGCCCTGCCCTGCTACCCCGTGTATTCTTCCATTGTATGGTTTGCAACCCAACCCCACCCCTCCTCCCCCTCTCTTGGAATCCATGGTGTTTTGTTTTCTTGAGGAAGTAAATAACTTTTTCACTGGAGGTCAACGCAGTGTTTGTTACTCAACCAACTTTAAAACTTTTCAACTCGGCTCTAATAGTCAGCATTATTGAAGCAATAGTGTTTTTTTCTAATTGTTAGAGCGCATATCCGTTCTCATTGTCGGCCGTTCGCCCTTTTTCTCTGCTACCGTGGCAAGAATGAGCCCACTCGCTGATTGTTAAAGCTTCGTTTGTTTAATCATGATCCCTCACCGCTCAACGACGCAGCGTTTCGTTTACGCTCGAGGGATCTTTTTTGTTTCCAGCACCTTGTACTCGTTGCTTGCGGTGCGGTGACTGAACAATGGTCAATAATTAGGCCCAAGACCCTGGGTAGTTGGGCACTTGTTCTAGTACTGGTACTTGTTCATGATGTATAGTAGTTAGATGTAAGTAGAGTAGTTTGAACACATGGTGTAACAGGCCAGTAAGCTCTAATAAATATCATTGTCAATATCTCACTGCTCATTAGCGAAATATATTTGTAGATTTCCAACAATAGGCCGCAGGACAAGATTGATATATTCGTTCCGGAGAGACCACAGATTAGCATACCGCAAGCGGTCATTTTTATGATGCTATAATATGTTTTTCTATATATTAAACAAAAACTGCTATATATATGGCAAAATTGCTCCGGCATTTATTTTAACCAATCAAATTATCTTTCCAACGATCGGTTACACCATAAGATTAATCTATTAGTTCCAGAGATACACGAGATGTGGTATATCACATGGTGGCCATTTTGAGGACGTCATATTATGTTTTCCTTCAAATTACGCAGAAACTAGTCGATTCACGGCATACATTGTTTAGGTATTTCTTTTAGCAAATTAAATAACCTTTCCAACGATAGTTTGCACGAAAAGATTAATCGATTAGTTCCGCAGATAACTGAGAATTAACATATCACACAGCAGCCAATTTATGTTTTTCTTCAGATTAAACCAAAACTAACAAATTTATGGCATATATTGTTCAGGCATTTCTTTTAGCAAATTAAATTATCTTTCCAACAATAGGTGGTACGTTAGGATTGATCGATTAGTTCCGTAGATAATACACATTTAGTATGTCGCACGGTCGCCATTTTGATGACGGCATCACGGCTTACGTCGTCACTTCCGGGAGTGTCTTCCAGTGGATTTGGAAACTACAATGTGTGTACAGCTTCCATGTGCAATATGCAGCTTGTTGCCGGAACTGAAATGTTTTGGCACTTTTTGTCGCTAACAGCGCGTATTAGGTAGTGGGAGGTGAAGGTTGTTTGGTGACGCCAAGATGCTGCTGCTAAGATTTCTTCAATTGGGGTCGCGTTGTAGTGGGCCCACGATGTGCAGGTTGCTCTGACTTAGTGTGCCATCACTCTCATGCTTCCGCTCGTGCTCTGTTTATCATAAGCTGTTTCGATTGTCTTTTTGATCCAACGAGATACCATTGCGGAGCAAGTTTCACTGGATTGGGAGACGACTTGGAGGAAGAGTTGGTTTCTTCCTCTATGGATGTCGTTGTGCCGAGTTCGGGCTAGATAGAAGCATAGTTATCTGACAGGACAAAGGAGTCGTTCGGGTTCGTCTCCCACGAATGTTTGAGAGGGCCAGGAAGATGATGGGTTTGGACGGCTCAGATGGTTTCTGCGTTTTAGCTCGGAAGGATGCTCTTGGGGCTGAACATGCAATACGCCGGATCGACCAAGAGGGCTTTGATTTCGGAACATCGTAGGCTAGCTGCCAAGGTTACAAGGAAAACAGTTTTTCGGGTCTTTAAGTGGAGCGAACTGTCGAAGGGTTCATATGGTTCTTCTATTAGTGATTGGAGGGCGAGGGAGAGATCCCAGTCGGTTCCGGTTCGTCTGGTTGTGGGACGTTCGTTTTCGAAGGATCGTAGTAAAGCCGAAATGTGGTAGTCGTCGAGAAGTTTAGTCTTGTCTGCCGCTTTGAATACTGAGTTCAGTGCCGAGCGATAGACAAGGATTGTTGAGCCTTTTAGTTTCTCGATGTTGAATAGATCAATGAAGAATTTTAGGAGATCTGGAAGAGGGAATTGGATTAGTTTTCCTTGTGATACACCAATGAATCTTTTTTGACCAGTGGCTGTGGTACATGCCGTTGGTTGAGTGTCTGGTTGCCTTTGATGCGATGCGTTCGGCCAACTTCGCGATGAATTCCAGCCTTTTTGAAGAGTTTGACGATAGTATCCACCCGTGTGAGTTGAGGTTTGCAAGGTTTAGGTGTATTTTCGACCCTTTCTGTTGAGATAGAATATCTGGTAGAAGGGGCAGACTTCTTGGAGTGTCTACTACTAGGTCTAGGTTAAGCGGGAACCATGCTGCTGATGGCCAAAGAGGGGCTATTAGGAGGAAGAGTCTCTGTCATTTACTTCTATTCTCTGAAGAACCTGCGGTAGTAGTTTGAACGGAGGGAATAGGTATGCGTACAGGTTGTGCCATGGGAATGTTAGACCATCTACTGCCATTGCTGTCTCGTCCAGAATCGAGCTGATGTATTGGGATAGTCTGGCATTGTGCTTCGTGGCGAATAGGTCTAGCATCGGTGTGCCCCAGATGTTGAAGAGATATTCGCAGATGGATTTCTTGAGGCTCCATTCGCCCGATGGTGGCTTGTGCAACCCCGCTATCCCCAGTACAAGGAAGAATGCCAGAAGGATGGTAAATTCAGGGTTTATTCCAGGGGCATGTGGTCTGTCCTTAGGAGATGTTGTCCAGTGGTTCAAGGATGCTCTGATCAGGCTTCTAGCAGAGTGGCACGCTTCAGGAAGAGTTCTTAGCTGGTTAGGGACTAGCTCCCAGAGTAAGGCTGAAATGGCTGCAAGGCCTTAAGTACCTAGAGCTGCAGCCAGTACCTGCCACTGGTGGTGCAAGGTACTTCCTGTACTATATCCTGGTATGCCATGAGCCATCTCTGCTAGCAGCTTCCCCTAGGGGCAGGCAAGGCCAGAGCCATCCTGACCACTGATCTCCAGGGACTGGACCATACATCAAGGTACATAGCATTACTGGAATACATTAATAAAGATATAGAGTATACAGAATACATAGTATGGAGCCATAGCATCAAGGTAAAGAGGCCCACTAAGGCCTTAGCTTAAGGAGTAGGAGGAAGCTGTGGAAACCGTCGTTGTAGAGGTCCCACCTCCGAAAAGAAGCACCCTCGCTTCGTCAACGTAAGTGAAAATTAAGCTAAGTAATTTATTCATACAACAATCAAAGTTCTCAGAAATTATTCAAAAAATATTACCAAGAATACGTGCACTAACAACAAGTTAAAATTAAGGATGCTATGGGGACGTTCAAGCTTTTTATCTGCTAATAATTTAATCGTTTGACTGTTCCAGCAGGGTGACATTACTTACCGGTTATAGTAACGTTTTTGTAAGGTCTGGGAAATCTTTGAGCGTCAAAATTCAGGCATTATTCCCGTAAAAACCTGCTACGCAAATTTAATTACTTGAACATTTTCACGAAAATTATGCAGAAGCAAAAACGATTTTTCAACATTCAAAATACAATCACAATCAATCAGTGCAAAAACAGTCAAGAGAGAAAAAAAAACGAAGTGCTTGATGCACGAAAATTCCCTTGAAAAATTGTAACCACTAATCATCGGTTACCATTAAAATCAGCTAAGAAAGATTTTTACTTCAAAATCTTAATCGTCAGAATCGGTTGTCAAATATCGGTGACAATGCGTGTTAAATGTGACTAACGCGGTAACAATCGGCTAAGCTTGACTCGAAATTAGCTTTTAATTGCTGTTAAAAAAAAAAGAAAAATTGTTTCACCACGTCCTCCATCGATTATTAATCAAGTTTTCTAATCCATACAAATCACTAATTAAATAAGAAACTCTGTTCTGGCAACCCCCGTTTCACTTCCTGTCTGTTATTAGGTTAGTTTTCATTGTAGGGTAGATTAACGTGTTAGGTTAGTTGAATACACATTCGTTAAAAAAAGTGTTATTCCCTGGTGAAAATCCGGTTACTCCAACAAATTCATTACTAGTTTATGCTACTACCTCAACCTTCCACTTAAGCATTTGCACGGCTTTTCCTAAGTAATTAGCGTTAACCCCCGAGTGTCACCAGATTATTTGCATTTAAACGCTATTTCTTTCAGTCTACAAGCAACACCATGATTTGCATGCGAAACTATTTTAGATATAGCTACTGCTGGCCGAAGGAAGACCCAGAAGAAACACAGTAACTACTTTTAGATTTAAGGTTAAAATTCTTCGGAATCTGCTTCACTAACTGGGTAATGCTTACCTTCAATCTGCTCACATAAATTATCTATGTGATACACATAACGAGAAATAATACCCTTATTAAGATCTTTAAGCTGATAAGCTACAGGACTAAACTTTTTAACAATCTCGTAATTTCCGATGTAAATTGGTGCCATTTTTTCATAAAATAGCGGGATTTGTCACTTTTAGGGTGATTTCGTATGTAAACTCTAGTTCCGACTTCAAATTCTTTACCCGTTTTATTCCTATCTGCCTTTGAAGCATGATGCAACTTAGCTGCCTGACGTTTTCGTACAGCTCTATTAACTATCGCACGCATGCGTGACGTTAAGTTTAATTAACTAACTAAGTCCGTTTGAACTTTACCGACAGGGGCTTCATGCATTCTCAACTCACTTCCTATCGCTAACATACTTGGGGTGAAACCCGTCACCGAATCAGTTGCTGAATTTAATGCTAACTGTAGCTGTTTCAAACGTAAATCCCAATTTCTATGACCCGATTTCTCGTCTTGCACGTAAATTGCTAGCGTTTTTGTTAACTCTTTCACCCACCGTTCAGCTAGGCTGGACTTAGGTGAGTAGACTGACAGAAATCTAGCCTTGATACGCCAATGCAGGCATAAATTCTTCATTAATTGTCCCCTCAAATTATTGGAGCTGTCGGAAAAAAATTCCGCTGGCACGCCATGCCGTGAAAACACTTCATCAATGAGTGCTTTTGTTATAGTTTTAGCTTCAGCGTTTCTTAGGGGAATCAACTCAACCCAATGACTCCATTTATCTAGCACCACTAGGATGTAAGTAAAACCGTTTGTGCTCCATACGAGTGGGCCTTTCAGGTCAAAAACAATACTCTCCCATGCTTATTTTTGTTACTATCATCGTTTTAGCCTTCTTACGAGTCTGCTGCACCTTATGGACCTGACAAACTTTACACGTCCTTACGTAATTCGAAATCAACTTTGAAGCGCTCAACGATGTGTACAAATAAAATATGTGTTTTATTGTTTTGTAAACACCCATATGAGGACCTGTAAACGTATCGTGTACTAGGTGAATGATTTTCTTTTGCAGCTAACGGGGCACCAAAATTTTCAAATTCGGCGCATCAATAACATCTTTATTAACATCCACATAAATTATTCCCTAACTCACAATTGATTTTGGCTGGTATTTCAACACAAATCTATGAACCAAAGGCGAATCATACCTTATTTCCTTCGTTTCCCCTTCCAAAGCTAACTTTAATGCTAACGTGTATTTGTCTTTTAACGTTTCTGCTCTTATCTGATCAAGTGTAATCTGCTCAACATCGATCTGATTACACAAACAATCGTTGTTAAATCTATAACAATTCTGACCCGTTCGTTCATCCATAGCTGGTATCAAGATTGGATAAGTGATAGGAGTAAAGGCTCTCTCAAATTCGTATCGTCTAGACAACACATCCGCGATGCGATTCTGTGCACCTGGGACGAAGCAAATCTTAGCGTCCAACTGAGATAACTCCACAAGCCACTTCGCTAAGCGTCCTGTTGGTGAGCTTACCTTGGATAAAACCGAAAGTGCCTTATGGTGGCTAAAAATTGTTATCACACCCCTTTCTATGTATCTACGCCACTTACGCACTGCCCAAATAATACTCATCAATTCCTTTTAACTATTAGAAAATCTCTGTTCTGCAACTGTCAAATGTCTAGAGATTATATCTATGGGTTTCTTCACCTTAGTGACTGGATCAACATGATATAAAATCGCTCCAGCCGCAGAGAAAGATGCATCCGCCATAATTATCCAAGGTTGATTATAATCAGGCGCTGCCAACAAGGGCGCATCTACCAACATTTTCTTGATTTTCTGGTAAGCTTGTTCCTGCTACGCTTCACAAACAAATTTCGGATTTATACCCTTCAGGACCGAAAAAAGAGGTGCTGCGATCGCCGAATATGACATCACGAATCTACGGAAAAAAACTGCTAAACCGAGAAATATCCGGAGCTCATTAATGCTTTAGGGGTTTGGCCAATTGTCTAGAATCTCCTTCTTACTAGGATTCGGCAAAACACCATAACTCGTAGCCTTATGACCTAACAGGGTTATTTCTTTCTTACAGAAGTCTGTCTTCTTTATGTTTATTTTAAATCCTTCACGACCTAAAATCATTAGGGTGTCTTCGATCGCCATCAAGTGCAATCGGAATTCCTGTGACATAATCGAGATATCGTCAAAATAGCTCTGTACGTTCAGATAATACACGTACGTTCAGGTAATGGGGCGAGCATTCGTGAAACTGAGGCACAGAAGAACGCTGGTGCTTGCTTGACACCAAACATGATTTTGAGAGGTGTAAAATTTCCGAACGGGGTGCAAAAAGATGACACATCGCCTGCTCGTTTCGTCACCCCTACTTGCCAGTATGCTTCAGTTGGATCAAAAAGTGTTAGGTACTTGCTCTTAAAGCACCTCTGCACCGTATCATCAATTCTAGGGGTAGGGAAGTTTTGCATCTTGCTTATTTCATTTATCGTATGCTATTACAAAGCGCGTGGTGTTATTCTTTTGGGGGATGATAAACGCCGGAAAACACCACTCGTGTTGGGGACAATAACCCCAAGCTCCAGCATCCGATCTACATACTGACGTAATTGCAACTCCTTAAACTTCGAAACTGGATAGGGCTTCAACGCAATTGGTGGGTGATTGCCAACATCAATATCCATAACTGGGCTTATCAGACCAATTCTCGAACTGAAAACAAATCTATATTTCATTAATACCTTGAACAACTGTTCTTTTTCGTCAGCTGTCAAAACGTCACTCTCATTAACTTTATTACGAATATCTTGCTCTGTGGCTCAAAACTCATCTGGCTCTATGGGTGTAGCAGTTGCCTGGTACTGATGGACTTCGTTTATACCCGGCTCCCGATTCAGTTTGTAGACTTTCGAAGGTTTATCCTGCCAAAACCAAGTATTCGACGCGAAATTTGGCTGTAAACCCGTTGACTGCTAAAAATCTACGCTAAGGATTACCGTCTGAATTCTGTTTTCCATCAAGATCACTGGAAAAGTTACAGTTCGTTGCGCAATCTGAAACGTAGCCAAAACGAAACCCGGACACTCAACGAAACGAGTATCAGCAACTCTAACCCGATAAGGACGTTGCATGAATTCACAACCCATTTTTAACAAGTCATCTTTTAGTGAAATATTTACATAGGACATTGTACTGCCACTATCGAGTATGGCATCTGCATAGTCTTTACCGAATTTAAGTGAAAAATAAGCAAACGGTGCTGGCGTAGGCTCAACAAGATCGCCTAGACAATTTCTATTAGGAATTGGTCGGTTTCGAAAAGAAGATACGCCATTTCCAGCTTCACCGACTAAAACTGGATGGCTTTCGGGGTTTTTTGGTACGAATTCCTGTGCATGAGAATTCAACTCAATTTCTTGAACTTGTGCAACAGTGCTTCTATTCAGAGGATAACCAATAGCAGGATTTACACGACAGTTTTGTGTTTCGTGCGACGAATTTTTACACTTCGAGCACCAAATTTCCTGTGTACCACTACTATCACTATTATTACTACCACGACCACGGCTGCTAAAAAAAGGTTTGTCCATTTCCACGGCCATTACTACTCTGAATTACTGTTAATGCTGCCGTTTTTCCTAACTGGAACCGGATTTTGTTGGTGATTTGACCTGTTAGGGCAGAATTTAGAAGTCCATCCCACTGTATTACAAATGTTACAAGTGTACTTTGCATCGTATTTAGGTAAGAAACTAGTGCTGCTACCATTACCTCTACCACGATTTCTACCATTTCTAGTGTTACCAACATTTGAAACTCCAGTTTGGATTGGATTAGCCTGTGTTCTCTGAATCATATTTTCCAAGAAAAGACCTTGCATTTTAAATCTATCAAAGAAGTGAATTTTCTTAACATCATAGGCATGTGAAAAGTCGAATTCAGTCTTTCCAAAATAGCTTCAATTTGATCAAAATCACTGATTCCAGCACATGTGTTTTGTAAAATATCTGTGCATTTATTAAAACGCTTAATGAAACTTTCATTTTCTTGCATTCTTAAAGTTCTAACCTTAGCAATTAGGTTATACCCATGTGACTGTACTTCAAACTTAGCCAAAAACAAGGTTTTAAAATTCTCCTAACTGGAAAAGGGTTCATTTGCCAAAAACCAGTCAACAGCATCCCCTGTTAACCATGATGGAACAGTTTGGTGGATAAATAATTTATCATCAAACTTTCTAATCTTTAAAATTCTTTCCAATTTCATAATAAAAGCTGAAGGGATAATTTTGTCATTCAACCCATTAAATTCTCCAATTTTCAAAGCTTCCATTTTAGGCATTGACATTTCAACAGCTCTCTGGTAATTATTCTGTGATGAACAGCTAACAACATTTGAACTACTACCAACTAGATTACTGCTAGGTGTCATAACAGGTGAACTGAAAACATTAGTTGTTGAAGTTAATGGTGGCTTAGGTGCAAAACTTGAAGCAGGCCTACTTGCAGAATTCGCACCGCCCCATAAAAAATTACCTACTGAATTCCGTTTAGCACTCAAATCCAAGATGGCAGTGTCAGTAGAATTACTAGCTGAAATAGGTTGGTGAAAAGAGTTTGATACATAAGTAGGAATTTGAGCTGACATTTGAGTAGGTCCAGGCAAGGGTGCAGAATAATTTGGCATTGAAGGCAGAGTCACTGAAGGCTTGTCAAGCATTTGGAACACTGGGTCATTTGGTAGAATAGAACATGTCTGAACTTGTCCAGAGGGGTCAGTCCATGTTAGGGTCACTGGACTTAGCTGCTGCTGCTGCTGCAAATTAGCAGTAGTTGCTATTGAAGCTACACAAGCAGGAGGAGAAGGAGGTGGAAAAGGCAAATTCACATTTGAAGGCATGCCTGGTACAAATGGAACACCCCCTGTATCACTAGTATTACTTGCAACTGGTGAAAATAATTGTCCAACATTTGGTATAGTCAATGTAGGGCTTGACACACTAACATTTAGGCTTGCTGATGTAGTATTTAGACTCAAATTAGGTGTCACTTGAACATTAGGGCTAGCTGGAGGAAACTGAGCTGCTAATCTTGATTAGGTAACCCCTAACGGTGATTGCACAACTTGTGAAATAATAGGGGTAGTCATCCTAGCTGCTTGTTCCCTTCTAGTCCTAGGCCTTTTCCCTATTTTATTAGGGTCCCAACTTAAATCCCAAGAGTCAGGGTCTAAATCTAACTTAGATCTAGTAGACCATGGCGTAAAATCACACAATATTGAAAGTCTTAGGCCTACAGGCTATGGAAAGTCACTTCAAGGCTAAAATTTAGTAGCCTAACCAATCTGGAAGTCTCAGCAAAAGTAAAACTTAAAAGACACTAGCCTACATAGGCCCACACAATATCTTCCAATAAAATAAAAAGCACTGACTGATCCAAACTAATCTTCACTGCAATATAAAAGTTATTGCTATCTCAACACAGTTCACAATACTCACAAATGCTCAGGTTGTCTCTTGATTACTCACTGAAGGCTGGGGTCCCAGGTGAAAATGGAACACCCAAGATGGCTGCCGGCATCCCAAAAGGGCTTCTTGGTGAAAATGGGTTCTTTCCTAGATGAAAAATGGACGGCCGATGCACCACTTGTGAAACCCCGCTACGCCCGGTACAAGGAAGAATGGCAGAAGGATGGTAAATTCAGGGTTTATTCCAGGGCCACGCGGTCTGTCCTTAGGAGATGTTGCCCAGTGGTTCAACTATGCTCTGCTCAGGCTTCTAGCAGAGTGGCATGCTTCACGAAGAGTTCTTAGCTGGTTAGGGACTAGCTCCCAGAGTGAGGCTGAAAGAGCTTGCAAGGCCTTAAGTACCTAGAGCTGCAGCCAGTACCTGCCACTGATGGTGCAAAGTACTTCCTGTACTATATCCTGGTATCCCATGAGCCATCTCTGCTAGCAGCTACCCCTAGGGCAGGCAAGGCCAGAGCCATCCTTACCACTGATCTCCAGGGACTGGACCAAACATCAAGGTACATAGCATTACTGGAAGACATTAATAAAGATATAGAGTATACAGAATACATAGTATGGAGCCATAGCATCAAGGTAAAGAGGCCCACTAAGGCCCTAGCTTAAGAAGTAGGAGGAAGCTGTGGAAACCGTCGCTGCACTTTCGGCGTGACAGAGAGTCTGCATCACATTCCTGTTGCCTGGGATGTGTGACGGTAACAGTGTGATGTTGTACGGAATGCACAGGTTGAAGATTTCTGAGGTTAGACTGTGCAAGGTTCTTGATTTCGTTCCCCCCCCCCCCCCTTTGCGGATGTAGTCCAGGGTTGTTGTGTTGTCGACTACGAATTCCGCTGTCTTCCCTTTGGTTTAAACTCAGCACCAAGAATATTCACCATGGTTCTACAACCGATCTTAGCAACCCTATACCAGCAACAACTTCAGGCCAGTGCTTACTTGGGCGATTGGGCAATCATCAACCCAGACCCTCATAAGCTCGAATTCAAGAGAGACAAGACAATCTCCTCGCTAAACCAACTGGGATTCGGGGTAAACCAAGCAAAATATCGTCTAACCCCGGACCAATCCTTCACGTTCCTCGAAGCCTCATTCAATCTACAATCAGCAAGAATCTCTCCCTCCTCAGACCGAATCCTAGATTTTTTCTACATCACATCCGCCTCTTTCGCAACCAAACAAGCTTCTCACCCCGGAAATTAAACTTCCTCTTCGGGAAAATAGACGCAATGGCAAACCTCATTCCCTACAGCCGTTGGATGGTCAGGCCTCTTCATCAGCATCGAATAGACAACTGGTCAATCACCCAAAACCACGCAGACAGACATATTCTCTTTTCGAAACCTTCCTTTGGTGGTCAGACATCACAAATCTCACAAAGACGATGCCGCTCCACGATCCCCCATCTGATCGTCTCCTCTTCACCGACACCTCCAACGACGGCTGGGGAGCCCACATGGACAACCAAGAAACATTGGGTCTATGGCCAACAAACAACAAGGACCACATCAATATCATTGAACTTCGTTCAGTCCATCATGCCCTCCAACATTTCCTACCCCAGATCCAAAACCAGGTGATCCAAGAAGACCTTTTGGTTGTAAATGAAATGGAAAAAGTGGGTCGTTGCTGAGTGCAGCGATACGTGGAGGTATGCGTCCTCTAGTTTGATTGAGACTGTCCAGTCGTACTGCTTGAATGAAAGACGAATTGACTCTAAGGTTTCCATTTTGAAATGGTCATTGAGAATGAATTTGTTTAATGGTTTCATGTTGAAAATTAATCGTAAGCCTCCTGTTTTCTTTGGGCGGGTAAAGAACATGCTGTAAAAACCCGGTCTCGGGTTGTGCCATTCTTTGATGGCATTCTTTTAAAGGAGTTCCGAAACTTCAAACGAAAGGGTTTCTGAGACTGGTGGGGCAAATAAAAAGAAACTGATGTTGTTGGAGTTAGATTTTGGAAAAGCATTTGACAGAATTGATTGGGATTTTATTCAAACAGTCTTAGAGACCCTAAACTTTGGAAATGAAATAAGAAAATGGATCGAATTATTTTATTGCGATGTTCAAAGTTGTATCATAAATAATGGCTTTACATCACATGTATTTAATTTAACTCAGGGACTGAGACAGGGTGACCCACTGTCACCATATTTATTTATATTAGGCACACAGATACTAACATGATAAACAAAGAAGCAAGCATTAAGGGTGTTACTTTTCAGATTAAAAAAGAAAAAGTTGACATAAATTAAGCCTATACGCAGACGACACTACTTTAACTTTGGATGGGTCAGAATAATCTTTAAGAAACACCTTTAAAATTTTGTCTTTGTTTGAAAAAATTTCAAATTTAAAAGTAAATGAAAAAAAATGTGCAGCAATGTCGATTGGTGAAGATAAAAACCCTATCTGTAGGGATATGAATTTAAATTGGTCAAAGGAGAATATAAAAATTTTGGGAATTACATTTTTTAATAACCCACAGCAGACTATTGAAAACAATTATGAACACAAAATGAGTCAGGTCAAAGGACTTTTAAGCAGATGGGAATTCAGAAATTTAACACTCATAGGAAAAATTACTGTAATTAAAAGTTTGGCATTGTCAAAATTTATACATATATGGACAATTCTTCCTCCTCCAGAAAAAAATTGGTCAAACCACTTGGAAAAAGTATTTTTCAAATTTATTTGGAGTAACAAGCAATATAAAATAAAGCGTAAAATCTTATTTGCAGGTTATGCAATGCAGATGCAGGTTTAAAAATGGTGAATGTGCAATCGTTTTTGGAAGCTGTTGCGCTATCTTGGCTAAAACGATTATTGAAAAATGATACACAAAAATGGAAATCAATTTTTTTTAATGAATTCGAATCATTTGGAGGACTTTTTATTTTTGAATTTCAAGAAAAGCAGTTAAAATATATAATAAAAAATATACAGCATCAGCCATACTGGGTAATGATACTTTCTGCTTGGATAAAATATAGACATGTGGGGAAAAATCAAAATAATTGGTCTGTACTGGATGAACCAATATGGGGAAATGATACAATTTTAATTCAGAAAAGATCAGTGGTCAACAATTATCTAATTAACCACGAAATAAAACTTCTAAATGATTTGATTAGTCAAGATGGAAACATCATGACTTGGCAACAGTTTAAAATTAAAAGCCCTAAAAATATCACTTTCCTTGACTACATGAAAATAATAAAAATAATCCCAACCCAGTGGAAAAAAGACCTCTATGGAAAAGAAAAAAATAAAGATTTACAACAATCTTCAATAATTAAAGACCTTCAAAAAAAGAAAGTCAACAACAAAATAATATATTTGAGACTAGTCAAAAAAGAAATTATTTATCCTAGAAAGGTTCAATTAAAGTGGGAAAATAAGTTACAGATTGAAATAAATTGGGCAGGTGTGTATACGAATGTTCTGAGTGTTTTGAAAGAGCCATAATTAAAAGTCTTCGTTAGAATTTGAAAGCGTTGAGTGAAGGAGCGCAAACAACAGAATGAGGGAGGGAGTTCCAGGGTTGAACAACCCTTTCGGTGAAAAAGTGAAAGCGAAGTTTAGTCAGAGATACAGTGCCAGAAATACGGAGTGGGTGGCCACGAGTGAAGTTGACATTTGGAATGAGGGAAAGAACAGGGTCCACATCAAGAAGATTGTGAATAAGTTGGTAGGTAAGTATCATGTCGCCACGATGAAAACGATCATGGATGGAGGAAAGCCCAAGTTTACGTAGGCGATAGGCGATAAGGTAAAGAACGAATAGTGTGACACCATTTGGTAAGGCGACATTGGCAATTTTCAAGACGATTAAGTGAGTAAAGATTGTAGGGACGACAAATTTGGGAGCAGTAACCAAAGACTGGAAGGAGAAAGGTTTTATATTAAATAGCAAACAGGGAGGGTGTAAGGTTGGCGAAACGTACAAAATGGGCTTTACGAAAGACTTTGGAGATGACATTTTCAATGTGAAGATTGAAATTTAGAGAGTTATCAATAAGGATCCCAAGATCAGGATGATTAGTAACAGGAGTGATAGGTTTGCCAGAAGGATTAGTAAGGAAAGTGAGGATTATTATTGCCAAGGTAAAGGACGTGACATTTATCAGTCTGAAAAAGTAGGGAATTGGTAGAGGCTCAGTGCGCAACACGTTGGATGTCTTCTTGAAGTAGATTGCAGGAAACAGAGTCCGAGAAGATTTTTAAGTCATCAGCATAGCAGGCATTAGGAGAGCGAATAACAGAAGGTAAGTCAGAGATGAAAATATTGAACAGGAGGGGACCAAGAACGGAGCCTTGAGGAACACCTGAGGTAACGTGAAGCCAAGGAGCGGAGGAACCATGAAGGACGACCCATTGCCGCCTACGGAGTAGGTAGGAGTTAAGCCAGGAAATAATGCCAGGAGAAAAACCGAAAGTAGTAAGTTTAGACAAAAGCTTAGCATGTGAGACAGTATCGAAAGCTTTACTGAAGTCAAAGAAAACAAGGTCACATGGTAGACCAACGTCAATAAGTTTGGCATTGGGATCATATGTAGAGAGAAGATCGGTGAGGCAAGAACGTTTAGGAAGGAAACCATGTTGGGTGGCCGGAAGAATATTGAGTTGAGAACATTCATCAAAAAGATCAGCGTAGATAAACCGTTCAAGGATTTTAGAAATGGACGAGAGGAGACTTATATATCTGTAATTTGTAACAAGAAAAGAGGAACCCGATTTATGAATAGGAGTGATATGAGCATCCTTCCAGCATGACGGAAAGGTACAAGAAATGATGGAATTGAAGAAAATGTGAAACAAAGGGATGGAAAGAGAACTGGCACAATTACGAAGAAAATAAGGAGGAATGTTATCAGGACCTGAAGAAAGGCCTTCCTTAAGGGATAGGAGAGAGGAAAGAACATCGGTCACATTGAAATGAACAACACCAGCTGCAGGTGGAATAGGATTGCGAGAAGATGCCGGATGAAAAGTAGTGGAGAAAAAATGATTTAGCTTGGAACTAATGGTAACATCATCGAGGGAGAAAGTATTGTCATCATTTTTGATACAGCTTAGAGGGACAGTTTTATTATCGTTTTTGAGGTACGAAAACAGTAATTTAGGGTTGCTTTTGGAGCGTTGAATAAGGTTGTTAGGTTGTTTTCAAACGAAGTTTTAGCAAGTTTGATTTGCATGATAGCATTCTCTCTAGCAGCGAGGAAGTTTGCCATGTTAGATGGAGACGGAAGGAACGAAGCAGACGATACTAACGCTTTTTTTTGTTTAAGGAAGCACGCAGGTCAGGTGTGGACCAGGGTGGGCGGGATGGAGAAAGCTTCTTGGCCACAGGAATGAAACTGGAGATAATGGTTTGAAGGAAGACGGTAAGTATTTGAACTTGTGAGTCAACATGAAGATCTGCAAGTTCGGTAGACCAATCAATGCAGGAAATAATGTGGTTAATAAGCGTGTAGTCAGCTGAGCGAAAATTATAAGAAGGAGAGGGACTGTTTTGGTAGAAAAGTCAATATCAAGTGAAAAAGTAGAGAATATCATAATCGCCACGCCCAAAAGCAGGTGAGTGAGTGATTGAGGAGAGGTTGAGAGAAGGAGAGCAGATAAACAAATCAAGTAAACTGTAGCACTGATTTGAACGATGGCGAGTAGGTTTCGTAACGTGTTGTACAAGATTCTGATCTTGGATAAAGTCCAGAAACTCAAGACTGGCACTTGGATGAAGTTCGGAGGTAGTGGCACTAAGCCAGTTGATATTAGGCAGGTTGAAATCCCCCATACAGAAGAAAGGGCACGTCGGGTTGGTGGGCACAGCATTGTTAAGCATGGAGAGAAAACTTGGCCAGTATGTTGGGTAGCCTTTTACTGGAGTTCGGTAGGCGCAACCAATAGTGATATTGTCAGATGAAGGAACGATGATCGATCATCACAAGGATTCCCATTCACCGAGGGAGTCGGAGTAAGAGCCACTAAGAGAAGACGGAATATTGCTTTTGATGTATAAATGAGCACACCTCCGTGATCCCTGAGTAAGCGGTCACTGCGGTAGGCTGTGTAGCCATTGAGATTAATGGTTGAGTCCGGGATAGCTGGAGTGAGGTGTGTTTCGGAGACGCCAATAATATCAGGAGAAAGTTGGGAGGTGGCAAATTTAAGTTCATCAAGTGTGTTACAGAGGCCTATAACATTAAAATACAGGCACGAAAGGCTATGAACAAGAGTTTGGACGGCAGTTGTGGTGATGAATGAAAGTTAGGTCTTGGAAGCCTCCTCCAGAATTGAGGTATGATGGCTGCTGCAACAACTAGCGACACTTGCATTGTCACTAATGGAGTGCTTCTCGGTATCTTCTTGGGTGGTAATTTGAGTTGAAAGTTTGCCTTGCATATTTTTGCTTTTTCGATAAGTGATGTTATCATATTTATATAAAAATAAATAAATTAATAATGAATAAATATATAAATAAATAAATAAATAAATAATAACAGGTTGCACGTGCTTCAATCGCAAAAAAGTTACTTTTTTTTAGTATTAATCGTGTCGGTCTGTAACCAACAACATTGCTGTTGTCCAGCATGGATGTAGGCAAACAAAAAGCTACTTTTCTAACAAAGAATGCCTAGCAATAACACCACCTGCATTTAATCGTTAACTTGGCTAACTTGAGAAATCCAAGTGTTAGCATTCTTCACTTTAAAAAATATACACAAAATATACACAAATAAACCGATAAACTATTTAATTCGATGTTGTGTCCACAGTTCACATTAAAACATTGGAAATTCTGTTAGGTTTCTTGCCTGCAAAAACCAGAACTCAAAATAGGCATTTTCCATATTATTTAATCGCAATATTAGGGAAGCTCCATAAAACAAGAAAAAATGCCCCCTCTCCCGACCATACAAAAATATTGCCGCACTCCAAATCAGACTTTGGGAGGTTAAAAAAAATAAATAAAAAGCCGCCCGCCTGCATCGACTTTTGGTTTGTACACTTATGAGAAACAATGTATTTATTTTTGTCGGTCTCGCGACTGAGCGGCGCTTGACGAACAGTCTACAGGTAATTGTCAATGAACGATTACGTGCTGTTACTCGTTGCCTTCCTTCAACTCCAGTACAGTTTCTTCTTGTTGAAGCTGGGGAGCTTCTGCTTCACCTGCGTGCTGATGAGCAGCTTATGAGTCTTTGTTTGTGTTGTATTGGCCGTAGTGAGCATGAGTGTCGAGCAGAATCGTTCTTGACTATGGTCTACTCAAGTCAGCTGCTCGGAAATGCCTAGGCACTGCTGGTCATGGTTTGTCCCTACTTATGGAACTTTTCCCAGGCTGTTTTTCTAGTCCTAGGTTTGAGTCTCCCCCGTACCAATGGGAGTGCTGAACTGGTCTTGTTCATGTTTTCAACGAATGCAGCGTATATGTAGGCACTGGACATTTTTTGTGATGCGTCTTTCCAGCGTAGTACGTGGGAAGGAGGAGTAGGTGTGTTTATCCCTAGTATAAAAGTCAGGGTTAGTCGTTTTCTCTGATGGGTCCGCTCCAGTTTTGTTAGTGAGCTATAGCTGCAATGTCGGGGGCTCTTGACGTAGTCATTGATTTGTAGCTTTCTTGCTGTGTCATTTGCACGGATTCGGCAACAACCATAAGGTTCTTGCGTAGAAGTGTTGCATGCTTAGAGATGGACCCTCTGCGTGCCTTTCAGATAACCTGGGAGCTCATTCAAATCAGTCATTTTCGGTTAATCATGTTAAGTGGGTGAAGGATCACTGTGGACTTCACGGAAATGAGACTGCTTATGACTTGTCGTGAGTTGGGATTGCTGCTACGATTAACTCTTTTAAAGTGCCTTGTATCCCCCGAGAATTTATAGGTGCGAGGTTTAGTAATCAGCGGCAGGACGGATGGAAGTCTCGGGTCGTCATTGTTCAAATATCATCCATCTCTTGACTTCTCACCCGTTTTGAAGCTCTCAGTCCTCTTATAACAATACAGCACGACGGGATCGCAACAATGAACGAGGAGTGCTGGGATCCGCGGCGGAGGGCTGGGATCCTGGATCCCAACACTCCACGTGGATCCCAGCCCCCGTTTGCGTTAAATGAAAAGTGGAAGAAAACAAACAAATATAATAAATTTACTGAAACAAATAAAAAAAAAAACATAACAGATACAAAAATAAAAACGTTCAGCAATTCACAACATTGCAACTGCTGCTTTCCAAACGTTGATTTCATTAAATGACAAAAATGAATACAGGAACCGAATATAATTAATTACATGGAACAATTTTTGAAAACAACGCCACCTCAAACGTCAAAAAAATCGTTGTAATTCATATTAATTACAGCATTGCTACCGCTTTCAAAATTAAACGTTGCTTTTTTTCGTTGCGTGTAGCATTGCGTCTTAACGAATATCTACACAAACTTTCTTCTGGCTAAACGCAACAATGTATTCCACTCGTGCTCACCTGCGCTAAACAATGTACGTCGGACTGATAGCTTCAAAACGGGTGAGAAGCAGGATATCGCCCGCTTTCCTCATGCTGGAATCCAACAATGGCTCGGGCGCTGCGCGTCCTCGACATTGTTAGATCCCAGCATTCGGAAAGCGGGCGATATCCCATACATTCCGCATTCTTTGCTTTATCTGCCAATGTGGGAGGCAGGGATTTTCTCTCGTTTACCTATTGTTCTGAAGCTCCCGCGTGGTCATGCCTTTTGGTCGGGGTGGGTCAGCATGCCAACATGCTGATCATAGTGGTAAAGCAGATAGGCTATACGGTGCACCACCTGTGTTTTGAATGTGTTCATACACTCTCTGAGCCTTTACAATAACTTGCAGGGTGCATTTGGGGTGTCTCCCTATTCGTGGTTTCAGTTTCGTCGCTTTTGAGCTATTGCAGCCTGTTGGTAAAGCTGCAGGCAGCGGATATGTAATTTGTGGGGCCCTAATACAGGAGCATCAATAATGGTTTATTCTTTGTCCCGTGATTGCTCTGTTTAGGTGCTTATGTGAGAGACTGTTTGTCGCTCACATAAGTGTCATCAGTGGTTGGCAGTTCTTAGAATTGTTTATTTGTTTCCCACTTTTCTTTTTGTTGGGGGTACCCTGTTACTTTTCGTTGAATTTCGTAGAATTTCGTTAGATATCGGAGTGCATCGACCAGGGCCCCGGTTTCGTAATAAAAATCTAATCGGTGTACTCGTTGTCGAGAACCAAAATGAAATGGTCGTGATTTTCGCTTAAATCTTCACGTTTTAAACCATAGAGTGCAAAGTCTTTGATTCTGAGGTCTTTTGGGCGGCCGACATGACTGAATGGCTTGTTTAGTTCTTCAATGCGGGCTTGAAAGCCAGTTGAATTTTTCCACAATTGTTTGCCACTGTATTGCGTCTGCCTGCAACAATGCAAAATCAACTGCCCCTCGAGATGACACATGCTAAATCTAGAAACACGCTAGTGTGCTGCCATCAAATAATAGACATGGAACCAAACTAGAGCGAAACGAACAAAAATAAGCATTTGTCTTGCTCCGATTTTCCGTAAAACAAAATTGGGTAGAGTGTGGACACATGGTAGACCAAACCGTAGCTATTACAATAAAAGGAAGCGAAAATGCCAACAAATTACCTGAACAAAAAACGCCTTCGACGTACAGAAAATAAAAACCAATAGGGATAGATCCCCATACACAAAGCTGTGAATATCTACATATATAATACGGAGCAGGCGGCCAAGTCATCGGCCACGCCATTCCGTTGTACAATCAAGTACCCCACCCTGTAGTGCCATCTGTTAACGGGATTCGCCTTCAAATTCGGGTTAGGGCACTTTACCAACGTCTTCGAACAGATGGTGCCACTTACCAAACCTGCCATGTCGCCGTCTATTGACGGCCTTGGACTACAAGTTCGGGTTGTAACACTTTTTCCAAAATCTTCGAAGAGATGACGCCACTTACCAGACCTGCTGCACTGTTTTACGGTTTTTTTTTTTTATTGTTGTGGTACCAAAGCGGCCAACAAAGTTTTAGTCGCATGGACTGTGCCATTGTCGGCGTTTAAGCTAAAAAAAATACTACTAAACCAGACAACTTTCAACCAAACGACGATTGGTTCTTAATTTCGAGGTAACGGGCCTCGAAATTGGCAGCCTGATTAGATGGAAAGGCGCATTTATTTCCTAAATGTTCACTTCCAGAATGGAGTTAAATTGTTTTTAAGTGGGCGGCAACAATCGTTGCTTGCAACAATGTCGCCATGTACGGTACCGAGGTGAATTGTTTCAAAGGATTAACTTAAACATAGGGTTACTTGCTTACTGAATGCTGGATTTCTCAGAGCTTTTTTTAGCCTTCAGTCAAACATACGCATGCGACTTTTCCGGGGGTGCACCACAGGGGAAATGTCACGAGGCGGCGTTTTCGGGGAGTGCGGGAGAGGGTGCTAGGGCAAGTGTGTGTGGCGGGCAATGCGCGGTACCGAAGTGAATTGTTTTAAAGGATTAACTTAAACATGGGATTACTTGCTTACTGCATGCTGGATTTCTGAGTGATAGGGTTTTTTTTAGCCTTTAGTCAAACACACGCCAGCGACTTTTCCGGGGCTGCACCAAAAGGAGAATGTCACGGGGCGACGTTTTCGGGGAGGGGGAAGCGGGCAAGTGTGTATGGGAGGACACGTATGCGAATCCGGGAGGTGGCAGGAGGGTGGGGATTGAGGGTTTAAGTAATTGTGGGGGAGAGGGCATATGTGGGAGCCATTCACATGTTCGGTCTTCGGTTTGATAAATTTAAAACCAAAGACCAAACACCTGAAGGGAAGCGGGGGGGGGGG
>JAHWFP010114496.1:0-17710 GCA_023313725.1 Lithobius niger
CAACCCGTTACTACACGAAGACAGTCATTTACAACAATCTGTAGAGACCGAATGTGCCGCTGGGCATGACACAGGAATGATAGTCCAGCATAGCACGTATAAACGCCCTATATACAGCTAGGAGGGAGCCCCGTTTCATGCCCTCTATCCTAAACAGTCGCGTGAGGACCGAAGGCCGGGCCCGGACCCTGTCCTTCATTCCAGCAGAGTGCCGGTCCCATTTAAGCCTATCATCCGAGATCACACGAAGGTACTTCACAAACGGTGTTTGCGTAACAACAACACCTGCAACCTGGATGGTCAAGGGGTCCCGTGATCTAGCACGGGACCGACTGAAGACAACTAGTTCTGACTTGGAGGGAGCCAACAGAAGACCTCGGGCGAGCGGGCTCATTCCTCCCACGGCAGCAAACAAAAAGGGCGAGCGGCCGACAATGAGAACCGATCTGCGCTGTAACAATTAGAAACAAACAGAATATTGATATTGACTAATAAGTAATGCAGTTTCAGGAAAAAAACGTTAAAATGCATTAACCAGGGCGTCAAGTGAAACCCCAGAGGCAGCAGGGGGAAAAATCTGACCACACATTGGGGGATGTGGGGGTGGGCAGGGGAGTTTTTTTTTTGGGGGGGGGGGCTCGGTAGCCCTTTTAAATTCATTCTGACAAGTAAAGTATTTCGATCGTGCATGCGGGAACCAGCTAGAACGGCGTATGTTACGCTGGGGGGTGGGGGGAGGAGTCAGCTAGTATCGGTACCTTCCTAAACGACCTAACAGAGCGAACCAAACTCACCACTCTTGGTGACAGTTTGGCTCATTCCCTGCTAATATCCGTGTTGATGCGGATTGATTGACGTCAACATCGTCAGCGATGAATCTGTTTCGTAAAAACTGTTACGGCGCGCATGCTCAAACCTCCACCCCCAGCAAACCACCTCCCGGAGATGGTTCGCAATTTGGCATTGCTATCGCCTGGTCACATCTATTAGCCAATCCTGGTCCAATCCATTAGCCAGGTCTGGTAGTGGTGAAGGTATGGCGTATCGAATACTCTGCTGAGCTTGTTGAACTGTATTGTAGTTTAGGAAGGCACTGAGCGGCTGACGCAACATCCATGCGCACGCGCGACGTCAAATTTGGAGCCAAACTGTCTCTAACAGTGGTGCGTTCTGTTCGCTCTGTTCGTTCGTTTAGGAAGGTACTGTAATGTTTAAAATAGAAATATTGTTGGAAAACATGTTGGTTGACAAGTTGTCTACTGAAGGTGGAGAGGGGGGGGGGGGGGCAAAATTTAAAAAAAAATATGTCTTAAAAGTAATTTTTAAGGTGGAAAAAAAAAATATATTGGTAAGAAACTTGTCTGCTGGAGGAAGGTGGTAGGTAAAAAGACTTTAAAGCAAACTCTCGCTTAAAATAACGTCACACTGCATTTGGCTGCGATTTCAAACGCCTCTGTATTTTGTTAATGGCGTCACATCTGCATGCTACAATTTCGTAAAAGGATAAAAAAAAGTAGTCCAGGAATGGGCCGACCAGAGCAAGTCGCATGCTAGGCTATGCGCGAGTTTGCGTTGGCAAAGCACAGTCCATTTGATTTTATTTCACCTCCCTATTTCCCGTTTAATAATATATAAGTTTGTTGCAAATGCAACAGGAATGGCAAGGACCTGGTGGCCACTGACTGCCATGCGATGTTAAAATTAAAAATTATAAATTTTTTAAGTTTAAGAGTTTAAAAGATTAAAATGAAGACGATGGCTCGGCTGCAGAGGAAGGGTATATGGCATTGGGTTGGGGTCATGAATGCCTTACCACAAAGGGTAGACCTACCAGGGACACAATGGTCCCTGATGGCATCGCCAAACGTGAGGGACAAGTGGAGGGAAAAGCCGGGTATCATTGTCAATATTTCTTCAATACAATAAAATATAATAAAATTTAACAAAATATAAATGAATAAAATGCATCGCAGTTTAAAACTTGGCCAAAACCATTATTGTCAATCTTAATAAAGACAATAAAAATTAAAATATTATAAAATTAAAATATTAAAATAATAATAATAATAATAATAATAATAATAATAATAATAATATTAATAATAATAAAAACAGGTAAAGGGATTACAGAAAGAGATCCCATTGGATACGCTATCCCAAATTATTAAAATAGGGAAAGAAATACGCGGCAAATAAATAATTTGCCGAGTCGGAGGGCAAATGCTATTGTTTTAAACAAAATAAAAAAAAAGAAGCTCAATGCTAAACATATAAAAACACTTGAGGTAGACAGATAAATCCAACTACGGAGACCCGACCTGAACTGGCGTATGCTACTAGCTGTCACCAGCTCGGATGGCAGTGAGTTCCACGGGCCAACCACACGGTTTGCAAAAAAGTACTTAGTGCAGTCTAATTTAGTCTTTGCAACAGTTAGTTTATAGCAGTGGCCTCTGGTATAGCTATTTCTACGAACATTAAAAAAGTGAGAAGGGTTCATGTCGGTAAACCCACGCAAAATAGAATAAGTTAAGCATAGGTCTGCTATTAGACGCCTATATTCAAGGGACTCAAGGTGAAGATACTAGGCTATGCGCGAGTTTGCGTTGGCAAAGCACAGTCCATTTCATTTTATTTCACCTCCCTATTTCCCGTTTAATAATATATAAGTTTGTTGCAAATGCAACAGGAATGGCAAGGACCTGGTGGCCACTGACTTACGACGTTGTTGGTAAGACAGAACGTAACAACCCCGTAAAGTTTTTGTAAATGACCACAGCACTGATTCAATTTTCATGATATCTTTGACAAGGTATGGAGACCAATCCTGACACGCATACTCCACAATTGGTCTAACGTAGACTTTATAGGCCCTGACCAATGTAAAAACATCACCAGAGCTAAAGCATCGTTTAATCATGTAGCCCATCCGTTTTGCCTTAAAGGTTATTTGATTACAATGGGTTGAAGATTTAAGGTTTGAAGTTTGAGGTTCGGACTCCCAGGTCTTTAATATTGGCTCAATATGTTCAAAATAGTGTTATCAATTTCATACGAAAAATTTTGATTTTTTTTCTTCCTAATGAAAGCACCTGGTTTTTAAAGATATTTATAGGGCGCAGCCATTTTAAAGACCAACTATTCACATCATCAACAGCCGTCTGGAGGAGAGCAGAATCCAGCTGATTGCCAACACCCCGATAGACCTTTACATCGTCAGCAAATTTGGGCATCTTTACACCATCACCATGGCTGTTCAAGTCAGCGATAAAAATAACAAACAGTAAGGGTCCCAACACAGATCCCTGTGGAACGCCACTGCTAACTAAACCTGGTTCCGAAAGAGAATCTGCCATTACCACTGATTGGGACCGAAAGCTAAGAAAGTTTCTTATCCAACATAATATTTTCCCACCAATGCCAAACTTTTGTAGTTTAAAAAGTAGCTTCGAATGTACGACCGAATCAAAAGCTTTGGCAAAGTCAATGCAGATAAGATCGACCGGTGTACCGTCCTCGAAAAACAGTGTAGTAATTGAGAAGTCATTGACCGACCTGGTAGGAAGCCAAATTGATCATCTGGGATTAACTTGAATTTATTGAAATGTTTTAGAATATGGTCGCAGATAATACGTTCAAGCAAACGACAGGGGACGCAGTAAACGAGATTGGACGGTAGTTTGCTGGATCAGATATGTTTCCCTTTTTAAATATAGGGGAACCCATGTCAATCGCCAATCATTTGGTACAGTGTCCAATTCAATCGATGATTTCAGAATCAAAGTGAGCAGTTCAGACAGTACAGATACAAGTAACTTATAGAAGAATGAAGAAAAACCATCAGGATAGATAGCATGGCTGTTTTTAAGGTTAGTCAAATGTTTATGTACAGTTTCGCGTGTTATAAAAAGTTCATTGACACAAGGAATTGGTTCTACGAAAAATTGGTTTTCGCTCTACGGAGGCGGATTTAGGAAATTATCATGAACGAAGTTATTACAGAAAGTTTTGTTTAACACATAAGCTTTATCCAGAGCGTTAGTCAGTAATTTGCCATCAAAGTAAAGAGGTGGTATCTTAGAATGAGTTTGAGTTTTCTTCCTGATATGCGTGTAAAGTGAACTAACATTACCGTCAAGAATGACTTTATTTTCACAGCTTATCATGTGTGCTCTACAGAGTGATTTAATTAATTTAGCACAGGCGTTATATTGACTTACGAGTTGTCTCATTTCTAATTGCGCGCTAGCGTTTCCAGAGTTTCTTTTTATTAATTAACTGTTTCCTAATTTTCTTAGTAGTAAACGGTTTTGGGTTCTTATTAATTCTACGATAAGTGCACGATTTTTTGGAGAGGGCACTCAGTAAATTTTTAAACGCTATCCATTTAGCATTTGATGTTTCATAGATACCAAGCAGTGACTTCCAGTCAACGCACTCAAGATCGGTCCGTAGTGTATGGAAGTTAATTTTCCTTGAAAAAGCTGTATTTGAATTATTACTCTTAATATGTGATTTATTATGATTTAATTTAAAAATAACAGTTGAGTGATCGCTTGTGCTAAAGCTGGTATGGACGTCCACATCGAACACAGTACGTTCATCATCCACCAAGATTAAGTTTAATATGTTGTTCTTCCTTGTTGGCTTGGCAACCAGCTGGTCAAGACCAAGATCTATAGTGCAGTCAAGAAATAATGGTCTAGTCAACGAAGGCTCAAATTTGGCAAATGGTGGAATAAAATCCCAAAGTCTTGAAACTTTGCAAGGTTGTTCGGGTAGGTCTAATAATGACTATATCAAAAGTCCTGATGATTTGGAGGTGAGCTGGCTTCGCTAGACCATAAAATACCTAAAAATAGGTCAATTTTTATTCGTTTTCCGATAATATCTCAGACTCTGTGGGTCCTACCAGAAAACTGCTCCTTACAAAAGTTAAAGAGGACAAAATATGCCACAAACTTGATTCTATACATTTTTTCTCTAGCACTAGTAGTTTACGAGATATTAGAGTTCTAAATTTGAGAAATCTCGGTGATTGACAGAGATCTGCTATACAGGGTGCACATAGATAAGGTGGACCGACCCTTACCGCATTTAAGTTACTTTATCAACCATATAACATCAACCACTTATTTACCACTATACATATTTATTTGTTGCATCAGGTTACTACATATAACATCGAATCGTAACTTCAAATACATATTTAATAACATCTAATCAAGTCGAATAAACGTCCTCCTGAAGGTTATGGTCCTGAACAGTTGATGTCAGGCTATTCAAATAGTCACCGTGGCAGTTGTGGCAGATAGCAGTGCAACTCACGCTTATTTTCCTGCACCCACACTTGTTTCCACAACTTGTGGTGCATCGGCTAAATATGATGTTGAGGACAGCTTCAGGGACAACAGCATCTTTGGTTGCAGGGACATTCTGACTGCACTCCCAACCCCAAATTGCAGCTGGTAGCTCATTTCCGATCTAGATTGGCATGGTACCTATGCAAGTTGAGGGACGTTTAGTAGGAGAAACTGTCTACTGACTCAAGAAAAATCTGTGTCCTGCCTCCGGTACATCAGTTTCAATCTAATGAACATAAGGCCAGACTGATCAAAATGCCTTCCTCCTAACTAAATGGCAGAGGAGTACAATACCTTCAAAGACCTGATGATGCTGACAATCTAATTGTCTGGAGCGTCATCACCAAAGCGAGTGACAGTGACAATGTAGCCATTGTTGGGGAAGATGTAGATCTACATTTCTTCTTACAGCTCGAACAGCTACACACCGAAATATATTTTTCTATAAGCCCAGTAACAGAAAGGTAGGAACACATGTATTATCTTTAACCCAACAACAACAGAAGGGTCTCAACGATCTCATACTATTTGCTCATGCATTCACAGGGTGCAACAAGACATAAGCTTCCTTCATGAAGGAGAAAGAAGTTGGTTACAAACTGCTGTTACAACGTGAGGCATTGCGTTCAGTAGCAGATGTGTTCAACCACTCAACTTCCAAGTATTAACATGTATCGGAGGTAGATCAGTTTTTTTCGACTCTGTATAGAGCTACTCCTACTACAACATCCCTCAACTTGCATAGTCACCATGACTTCACAAAGTCTGCCACCAACATGAAGTCGGAGCTACTATTCCTCCCTCCCTGAGAAGGTACAGCTTTGTAATGCTTTTTTCGTGTTTTCCACCAACTGCAATTATGGATGGGTAATGAGTTACCAGCTAGCTGCACTTTGGGGTTGGGAGCCTAGCAGAATGGCAATCTTGTACCTACTGCAATCAAAGATGCTGTAGCTCTTGAGGTTGTATCAACCTCATATTTTTCAGATACACCACATGTTGTGGAGACAAGTGTCGGTGAAAGAAAATAAGCATGAGTTGCACTGCTATCTGCCACAACTGCCATGATGACTGAATAGCCTGACACCAACTGTTGAGGACAATAGCCTTCAGGAGGAGGATGTTGACCGCGACTTGATTTGATATTACGATGCGATGTAATATACATAGTATATATAGTATGTATAGTATGTATAGTAACCTGGTGTAGTAACTGCATATGTAGTAAATAAATATGTATAGCAGTAAATAAGGGTTTGGTGTTATATGATCGTGCACTAACTTAAATGAGGTTAGGGTGTATTCACCTGATCTATGTACACCACGTATAGTAGATGTTTGTCTATTTCGAAGATTTCTCAATTTACGAACTCGAATATCTTGTAAACTTACTGGTGCTAGAGAAAAAATGAAGAGAATAATTTTTGTGGTAAATTTTGTCCTCTTTAATGTTTATAGGGTACTTTTTTTGGTAGGACTCATAGATTCCAAGATATTAACAGAAAACGAATGAAAAGTCACCTTTTTTGGGTATTTTACAGTCAAGCGAAGCCAGCTCACCTCCAAATCATCAGGACTTTTGATATAGTCATTACTAGACCTTCCCAAACAACCTTACAAAGTTCCAAGACTTTGGGATTTCATTCCACCATATGTCCTATTTAATAATAATAATAATAATAATAATAACAATTTAACCACACATAGTGGTAAGGTGGTAAGGCAATTGGAAGGGGGTGACCCACTAACACCAACCCTAGATAAAATTAAGAGAAGTAAAACAACAGGTAAAATGAGCGAATGTCTGGTCAAGAGGACTGGCAACCCAGGTTTAAGCAGAAACATAATCTGGTCTTTTCAAAAACTTTGTTAGCGATATCGAATTTAGTGCTCTTCGAAAAATTGCGACGTTTTGCTACAAATAGTCCCTTCTGTGAGAGAGTTCCAGGCAGGAACCACCCTCACAGAGAAGTAAGCACGTCTACATTCTGTTTTAACAAGAGGGAAAGCCAACTTCATGGAATGACCACGAGTTGCGAGCGTAGTGCAGCGATCAAACAGAGGGAGGCCAATGCCTTCGAGACCGTGAAGTATCTTATACACAAGCACCAGATCTGACTTTAATCTGCGTGGTTCAAGGGAATCAAGGCCCAGCTTCCGTAAGCGCATGCAGTATGGTAAATCTTTGAGACCTGGGAGACTTTTTGTAAAGCGGCGTTGAACAGATTCTACCAGGTCGATGTCTTTCAGTAAGGATGGCGACCACACCTGACTTGCATACTCCAGCAAGGGGCTAACGAACACTTTAAAAGCCCAGACTTTGGTTTCAATTTTTCCGGATGTGAAACAACGACCGACTATAGCAAGATGCCCAAATGCCGTACCTGTTATCTTTCTACAGTGCAAAGATGGTTTGAGATCTGACGTAAACCAGACCCCCAAGATCTCGTATTTCGGATACATCTGGTAGTGGATGACTTAATATGGAGTACGAAGAGGCTGGGTTTGATCTTCCAATATGGAAAGTTTGACATTTAGGCAGAGAGATCGGTAATTGCCAGTCGTGGATATGCTTTATCTCAGCAGAAAGTGCTGAACTATTATTAGAATTAATTATCTCGGTGATAATTTTTAAATCATCGGCAAACTTATAGCCGTTTACGGGGTGTTGATTACAATTCAAATCATTCAGGTATATTACGAACAACAAAGGGCCCAAAACTAAGCCCTGAGGTACACCGCTAATAACTGCAGATGGTGTAGAGGAAGAGTTTGCGACCTGAACACTTTGAGACCGGTTTGAAATAAAATCAGCGATCCACAGCCCGAGTTTTCCACCAAAACCGATACACTCAAGTTTGAATAAAAGTTTACGCTGGATCGCCGATTCAAATGCTTTCTGAAAATCGAAGTAGACAACATCTGAATTGATGCTGATGTCTAACGCACTAGACCAGAAATCAAGTGTTAATAGAAGCTGGTGAGTTGCAGAGCGACCAGGCATAAAACCAAACTGGTCAAAATTTATTAAGCTATATTTCTCCAAGTATGCCAGCATATCCTTATGAATAATAGATTCCATCATTTTACACGTAACAACTGTGAGAGAAATCGGGCGATAGTTTGTAGCACAAGCTGAATCTCCTTTTTTTTATAAATTGGGATTACAGTTGCCGTGTGCCAGATTTTTGGGAAAACACCCTCATGGAGCGATACGTGAATATACTGGCAAGAGGATAGCATATTTCATCTCCAATTTGTTTATAAAAGAAAGCGGAATAGCCATCCGGACCCACTGCATGACTAGGTTTTAAATCTGATAAGGACCTCGACACAGATTGTTCGGAAAAGGAAATTGAATTGCAGTTAACATTAAGTGTATTTTCGATGAATGGTTGGTGGAGATATATGCCATCATCTATAATCCCGTTCGAAACAGATATCTGATTTAAAATCTCAGCTTTTTCTGCATTTTCAACAACAAAGTTATCACCTGACCTCAATGGAGGTAGTGTACGGGATGTGCCGGTTTTTTGGCGATATAACCGAAACAAAGTGGAGAGGTTTCCCTCTGCTATAATCTTCATTTCGTTTAGTGAGTGCCAATTTCCAACCAAGTCAGTGTAATTACGTCGACAGGCATTATAATTTGCCAAAGCCTCAACTGTTCGGTTACTTTTGTTTTTTTTCCACAAATTTAATTTTTTTCGACAGAGTTTAATAATACTATTAGGCAAGCGTTGCACCAATGGTTTACCACCAGACTTACGGGCTCTACTTTTTGCAACCCAATAGTCGATGATCTGCATGAAGCCATCCCAGGCCTGGTCCACCATATTACAGTGGCTGAAGAGGTCTTCATTCCAGTGAATATTTGACAAGAATGAGCGAAGTTGAACGAAATTAATTTTCCCAGCATTACACGTACCTGGGTTCAGCGTAGATAAAGTGCAATGCACCTTGAAATAAACCATGCAATGGTCACTATTGCCGAGGTGATCTCCCACAGAAACATCAAATATCAATCTCTCATCCTGCGAAAAGATCAGATCGAGAATATTTTTATCGCGCGTTGGTTCTGCAACATGTTGGTGCAGACCAAGTGGAGCAATTTGCTCAAGAAAGGAGCGATGGTGGCAGTCTTTTGCTGTCAAATTTTTCCAATCTATAGATGATAAATTGAAGTCACCTAATATAATATTAGAGTAGGACGATCTAACTGCCCTGGTAAGAAAAGATGTCATGCGCTCAATCTGGATATCATCGTAACTGTCAGGGAGGTAGCCCAGAATAAAGTGAAGTTTTTGTTTTGGTAACAAGAGTGACAATGCCTCAGTTTCAAAAGATCCACCATCACACCCAACAGCCAATCCATGACGGTAGAAAACAGAGAGGCCACCACCCCTAGATGGTCTGTCGAGTCTGGCTATCCCATATGGGAATGAGCCAATCACCATGGGGTCAGTTAGACTGGCGTTCAGCCAGGTCTCTACAACAAAAATGAGATCGTATAGACAAAGGGCCAAAAGTGACCGAAGGCTGCCTGCATTCTTGACCAGACTTCGCGCATTGAATAAAATACAGAGTAGGCAATGGGAAGAGGAAGCGGCTGGGTTAGAATTAGAGGGATGCACTGGGGGTACAATTGATGGGAATTTCCCTCTTAACACAGTGTGTTTTCCGAGGAGTTATGCATCACCACTAATTCATTCTGAAGTATTGCTTTTCCTTTTCTTGTTAGGTGTAGACTGTCTCTCGAAAGTAGTGTACGGTCATCACATAAATCTTTGTCTACGCTGATAAAGTTGAAGTTTTTTTCAACACACAGTCGCCATAAGAGTACATTTGTATGAGCTATAGCCCGATCCTCTTCAGAATGTTTCTTACCAAGACGAGGAAACATTCCTAAGAACGAGGTTTTAGCCTCTGGTCTGAAGGAATGAATAGAGTCAGTCAAATTTGTGAGGTTCTGAACTATTCGATTTGGTGGGTCAAAAGGTATGTTATTGGAGCCAGCACACAAGATGAATGTTGTCTTAGGATGTGTTCCCTTGATTAATTCGGGCACCTTTGCACACAGCTGTTCTGCCTTTATCCCTGGCCATGTCCAGGTTTTGGAATTTGGATGATTGCTGCCTCTGAGTGTTCGAGTGTGACTATCTCCAATTATAACTGTTTGATCTAGCCATTTATTATTCTTGTTCTGAGGTCTGTTAATTGGTTTGTGCCAACTTGACTGTGGGTGATCCGAAACAGGCTCCTGGTTTTTTTCGCGGCAAAGAATGTCCACTCTATTCAACGATATGTCACTGTGGTTAAGGCCTTTGGGTTTCTTTTTTGTCGTGTGGGTAACAATATTTTGTTTTTTTGTCTGAGGGGTCTTCTTAACTTCTTTCCTTCTTCGCATCATTATATTTTTTGTAAGATTTGTATCTGCGTTAAGTAATAGGTTGTTAGTCTGGACAGATTGTTGTTTAGAGGTGTCATGGAAAGAATTGCTGTTTATACTTGCCTTGTATGAAACGTTTAGGTGAGATGAGCGTAGGCCAATTTTCCCATCCAGCGTCTGGGTCAGAAATGATACCAGCTCCAAACTACGACTCTCCTCCATTTTGCTCCCCCGGTTTGCCTCTTCCGTAGTCGTTACAGTAGGGTTGGACATTTGGGCCTGAATGGTAGGGATTATATTGGCAAGCTCTGCACTCCATTTTTCATGAATGTGTAATTCATGTTCCTTAAGTTTTTCTTCAAATTTGGAGAGCAGATGGTCCAGAGGATGATTTAAAATTTCCTTCTGCTTTAAAATCACCTTGGATGCCCATTCGTTAAGTAGCTCATACAACTTAAGTGAGTTAAAGTCTGAGGCGAAAGTAGCAATCGCACCATGTAATGATGACAGCTTTGAGTTGATGTCCAATAGATCCAGATCTTTTTTCCAACCTTGAACACTCAATCCTTGTCTTAAGTTTAGTAGATAAATCTGCAATATCTCTTACCTCAGTTTGGAGGTTTGTATCTGGCTTTGGAGAAAAGTTGTACACTCAAGAAGACAGCTGCTGTGGTGACTCTTGGGAGTCGAAATATAGGGTAGCTCTTCGCTTCGGTCTTCCATACTCACCACTATTTCCACGTAACGGTCTCCTTGATGTAAATTGGACATCCTCGATAGAACATTTTGGAGCGAAACATTGTTGTTCTGTAGAGGCAGACAGCATCATATAAAATTTTCAGAAGTTGAATAAAAAATCACAAAATGAAGAAACTGGCGAAAAAGGGACCAGTAATGTCGTGGAGGGTTTGGGGACTGGATTTTGACTGGACTACAACTGCTGGGCTGCATTTGATGAGGAGTGTGACCTCCAATCGATATAAGATTGGTTAAAGTCCCCCAAAATTAAATTTGTGCAAGTTGGGTCAACTGTCAATCGAAGATAGTTACAAAGATTTTCAATCTGGACAATATCCTCACCGTGGGGCAGATAACAGCAAGTAAGTTTCACTTTTAGGGGTGGAAGTATAAGACAAAGGGACTCAGACTCGGATGCAGTTGAGAAGGAACCAACCTCAATATAATCCCGTACGAATACTGCGATCCCACCCCCGCGGCTGCCACGTTCCCTTCGAAAGACCGAATAAGGGCTATCGTGGATCAATATGCCATCCAAGATAGTACAATCAAACCAGGTCTCGGTTATCACAATATCATATTCAAGACTCGACAACAACACGTGAAGCTCAGGCAGTTTCCCAGTTGTCAGTCGGCCAGTATTTTGACAAGGATCATGTCGGTTAAGGCTTATTCGTTTCCCTCAAGTGAATAGAAGCCATCGAAAATAGGATGCCTTAACCAGTATCGCATTATTGCACAGGAGAGCGTGCTCTTTCCATGACGTGAAAGGTGCAGTCCATCTGGTGCGAGAAGGCCAACATTTTCTTCAATAGCACACCAAAGGGAGATAAATCCCACACCACGTGTCTTGCACATCATCTGGATATTGCCATTGCACTTTACCAAGTACTGTCGGTTAGCTGAATAGCTCTCCCTAAGTTTGTTTACACCAGGAAATAATCCCACGATGCTAATGCGTAATTTTGGTGCAAATTCTCTGATTTGGTCTGTTAGAGATCCCAGACGACCAGCAATGACACTGGGTGAGTCTGAACCGATATTATTAGTGCCCAGACAGAGTGTGACGCCCTGGACGTTGTTTTCAGATTTGAGGATGTTCGCAACAGGTCTGTTAAAATGTTAAATTTTTGCACCGGGGAAGAACCAAGTTCGTGAAGTCAGGTCTGTGATTTCATTAAGTCTGATGTTTCTTACCTGATAGTCACCAATTATGATCATCCTACCAAGGTCACAGGTATTTGTTCCCCGTGTTATGGAGTCACGGCACGTGTTCAGGTCAAGGAGACTATCACAGTTTTTCCTTATACGTTTATAATTTATGGCATCAGAATGATCTCTCTCACTCAATTTATACAAAACATTGTGTTTATAATTTGTATGCTTGTTACGACCAGAAGGGACTGGCATCCGGATTTCAGGAGGGTTCTTGTCACCCACCAGGATGCAATCGACATGGGAAGAGAGAAGTGTGATATTTCTTGCCTTTTTAGAGGAGATTACAGAGCTAACAATGAAATTTTTACCATCATTGTTTGTTTTTACCGGGGCAGAGTTTTCGGTGTTGCAGTTTAATTCAACAGTTTTATTTTTTGTTATAGAATCTCCAAGATTCTTACTGATATCGGCAAGCATAGTAACCTGGTTTATAAACATGCTTTCAATCGTATCTCTCAGCGTGGCAATTCCAGATTTGATGACCTCATCGATGCTACTCATAAAAAGTGACAATTTGGTGTTAAGGAGATCATCCAGTGCAGTGTATTGGGTGCAGTACAGTATATCCAGTGCAGTTTGGGTACGAAATACATCGACATTACTAAATTTACATGTCTGTTGACCATCCTGGTATGATTGACCCTCCATTTCATTCTTGTTACCCCTTAATTCACGATCGTGAAATAATAGCTTTGGAAATGTTGGCTTCATCACTATGCAGCTTTATAGATTAGTTTCTACAGGCGGTGGTGCATTGACTTCCAGCCAGCCAGATGACGTCATATGCAGAGCACAACTGATTCAATTAAATGTAGTGGTACGACTAATCGATCGGTTCCTTCTTGCAGCCCCATATTTCACTGTCGGTGACTGTACTACCCCAATCGTAGCATTGATTAGTGTTAGCGAGACGCACAAAAACGTCGTAATCCTTTCATTATTAGATTTACCGGTGTTGCAACACTAAACGAACATTATTTTACGGTAATGGTGACTATTGTTGAAGTCTTCGGATGATTTATTGCTACCTCAAAGGATCGTTTAACACACTTTTAATGAGAATAGAAAACGCCGTAGCGTATTATACAGCACAATACACACGTTCTTCTGTTTGAAAATCACGAAATTAAACCTGCTGAGGCTTTGTTTTGTCGTCGAGTGGACAGAGAGGTACGTAGGTAGAAGTACGTAGAGGTTGTTAGGTTTACGGTTTAGGATTAAGCTTAGAGTTGAGTGTATGACTAATAGGTCCTTAGACTCACGTAAATAAAAATTCAATTCAATTCAAGAGGTACGTAGCCAGAAGACATTGTTGTTAAACTTTAATAATTTGGTGTCAATGCAGTGTTTTAAGTTTAAAATCCGTGTATCGCGTGTCACGAGTACCTTTCACAGTTCAATCCGCATTCCGCATGCTAGAGCAGTTGATTTTTGGGGTGTTCGCAAAGCGACTGGTAGTAGAATCGGCGGCTAACTGGACGACGCGTCGAATTTCTAACGTTAAGCCTCTTACATCCAGGAATGGACGAGAGAGGCAGCGGCCAGCTTCAGTGGCAGCTTACGTGCAAGGTGCACCAAAACCAGAAAATCCGTTTATCACCATATTTAGACTAAGTAATCTGAATTGTTCGAAAATGTCTGGTAAAATTACAGAGTCAGCTAAAATGAACATGTTGTGATAACCTCTGAGTGTTTTACATTTTGTTTCTTCCCAGACAGTACGAGCGTACGAGTATTCATCGTCGGTAATATGACAATTTGTTACGTCGAAATAGAAGGCTTCCCTGCATGGCAGTTCAATTTCTTCAGACTTGGAGAATGAATCACAGAAGTTATAAAGGTAAATACCCTTTAGAGTAAGCAGAGAATGAGTTGGAGGGAAGATTTCTTTAATAAAAGGGAACTCTTGTAAAGTATTAGTTAAAGGAATATACCTCCCAGTGCCATTTTTCTCGATCCACCACATCAAGTACGGCCCCAAAGGTCTATTTACTTACCGTTAGTCTTTCCCTTGCTAAAAAACCGTTTTAAAATGTGGCATCTAGGAGATTTTCTGTTGAATATTGTTAATTATATTTAAGAACAACCCGTAACTATATGATGCATTGCGTGCGTACAATAATCATGACGTTTCATCTCTGGGTGTACATCTACTAATTTTCTAATAATTACCATGAGATCTAAAATCTAATAGACTAATGCGGTAAAATTAAAATTAATTATTCCAATAGATCGCCGAAGCAAAATTATAAGACACTAGCCTAGAAAATTATAAATTGTGATTTTAAAATACAAGAATCATTTCGGTTTGTGACGACACAATCGTTTACTTGATTTTGTCTCGTGTACTATTCCCAAAGCCAACCGATACAGCAGCTCTGCGAGAAACGCAGCTACCACCCCAGCCAACCTTGGCACTGTAATTGCTCGGATGACGATCTGCGCGTAGCTGTAATTTGGCACGCGGAATGTTATAAGGCAGACCGGGTGTTCCTTTAAAGTACCTAACGAATTGGCCAGGAATTGAAAACTATCTGAATCACGAAAATAACTTATTTGAATTGAGGTGCATCTCTCAACTCTGAGGAACGGCTGAAACCTTACTCCTACGAAAATGCTCTAATCCCTGTACCCTGTCATGTCCATCATAATTTTTCAGATTGAACATAACTATTGGAAACGTGTTTATATACCTATACTGTAAATTACACCCTTGGTGGCTGGGACCCCTATTATTTACTGCTAAAATGATAATGATATTGTACTTTTTCATCTGTAGTTTCAAATTGTTTCTTACAAATATGCAAGTTGAGTTAAAAAAAAAAGTCATGTTCATTTTCTATAGTAGATATTAAAGGAATATAACCGGTCTTTAATCCTTCGACACTAATGCACATTATTTGTTTCAAATGAGAGAGGGAATCTTCCTACACAATCTTTCCCTCTGTACACCCTATGCACAAAAATGCTATTATAACGCACAATAACAAGCTACAAATGACCGCAAGGTGTATGTAAGTTAGTTTTGTGCGTAAATAATGTTTTAGAATTGTGTTTACAAGTAATCAATTTAGGTAGTATACTTGCAAAATTTGCGTACATAACGTACCGACAACTTAGCTGACGATCGTATCTCGTAAATTCCATAAATGACTTTATTGTAGGCATTTTTACGTATTGAGCTTTAAACGTCATACTCAACGAGATATTATCATTCAAAGCTACTTTAGTATGAAACCACATTAAAGAGTGATGATATACATATTTTGACTGTCAATATGACACCAACCGGTTGAAAATATTTAATGCAACATTGATGAGTACCTTTTACCAGTGGTGCTTATCCCCCACCCCTCGTCCAGTAAGAAGTTACCCCCCTTCCCCAACACACACTTTCGGCTATGTTATTTTCACACGTTTTATTTCTATCCCATCATAACAGCCGGGTGCTGCAACAGCATGTATTGTTCTGTTTCGTTTTCAATCAATACTCAACCATGCATTAAATTATAAACATAAAATACATAGTTTTTTACTGTATATTTCTAGATTTGTGTTGTGTTGACTATTGACGGGTTATGTTGCATTGTTGTGACTGGTGGTGTGTTGTTACATATGAAAAATATCATCATTTATTTTTTCCACCACCCTCTAAAATGCCAGTGAGGAGTTGCTCCTCACTGATTCCCCCCCCCCCCATCCATCCCCTAGGCACCACTGCCTTTTACTAACAATAATTTGACTTCAGAACATTTTTTTCCTTTTATTTAAATAAATGGGCAATAATTCTGTTTCTTGTTACCATACAGGCATATTGCGATGTTATTTAAAGTCTCACATTTACCAATCTCGTTGACCGGAGATGGGAAAGTAAGACCCGTTATGTCCAATGTGTGGAGAAATGTGTGATAATTAAAAATCTTAGTAATGTTGGAAGGTGTAGGACGTAGGGCAGAGAATCGAATGCACAAAACGCATGCTGTCATCGCATTGAAGGTTAATAACCATTTTTTCTTATCGTGTAGGCTCTTACCTAAAAATATTGTACCACACCACCACTCCACAATAGGTATTGTCTTATGTGCAGATAGTAGTGGTGAAATGGAGCACATAGCACAAAGGAGCAAGGCCCACAGGGAGTTTGGGTTACCTACAGTTGGCCATGCCCCGGTGTCAGGCCGAATTATTTCCCGTAGGCCATGACACATAACAATTATTTTGAAAATAATGCTGCATTCGGCTTCCATTTTCAGAAAAAAGAAAAAAGGAAAAAAATCAGTTTCTGTTTTGAATGCCGGCATAGTACACACCTAAGAGTCTTCCAGACTCTTATTACAGTTCAAAATGCAAACCCAATCATATCGCAGCACACCTGCTCTAGATGGCCTTGACCCCCCCCCCCCCATACGGAGTTTTGTGAGCTAATACGGTGAGTCTTGCCTCTGTGTCATGAAGCTTCAGCCACATGCGCCAGATGCCTTGCTCCCATAGGGATGTTCGAGCTTACTACAGTTGCAAAAAACAAATAAAAAACTGACCCGTGTGAGCCATTACGAGAGTGCGAATCAAATAATATATTTAAGCAACCTTGGTGAGAGCGTGGTTCACTGATGGAAAACAAATTTAATATAGGCAGTAGAACAGGGGCTTCTGTCTGGGCACACAGTTACAATACTCAGGTTAACTGAACATTTAACAACAGAGATTAGTGGCTAGCATAAGGCGAGTGATGCAATGAGTCAATTTGATACTCGCATTAGACTTGGCTCACTTAACTTACAGCCTAAGCAAGAGAGAATGGTGGAGAACGCTGAACCATTGTGACACCAATCATTCACTACAACTGTGACGGCTTCGCTGCAAGAAAAAAATTGCTTTCCAAACGAAACTTGCAGGGCTGTGTCTGCGAGTGTTGTCAACTGCTCAGCAGCCTACCGCCTAGGTTGTACTTAAGTAGCACCACTGAGAACCGGACCTCTATAATAGCTCTCCAAGCAATCCA
>JAHWFP010114497.1:0-25934 GCA_023313725.1 Lithobius niger
AATGTAGTACTCGCCGAAAAGGGATCAATATCGTTTAGATACTGTACCCGGCAAGTTAGAGTAGCCATCCTACATCGCACTGGCTGAAAACACTGGTAGCACTGTTTTGTAACACTATAAAGTAAGCTGATGTAATTAAATCACGGCGTACGAAGGGGGGGCTCCCATTTCAATCCGGATTGGATTACGATTTCTTGGGATTACAGCATCCGAGCCACGCAGAGATCACGTTTAGCGGCGTCAAATTCTCTCGCCACTATATCACTGTGTGGAATGGCTCCCCCTATGCCTTGGGGGGTGGGGCTGGGTGGCTGGACCCGAGGGGAGTGTTTTGGAAAAGGGGGACGGGGAGAGAGACGATTTGGGGGAAAACGATTGTGTCCGCCACACACATACACACACACCCCGCCGAACACCTGCCGCGTAGCCACGAACAACACCACTCCACCACGGTAGAAAGAGAGAGAGAGAGCCTTGACTCAGAACCACGCCGCTTTCGCCGATTCCCCGACCACGGCCTCTTTAAATTCTAAAAGCGAATTTCGGCTCCACTACACGTTTCTTTCCCTCGCCACAACGTACACAAAATCCACGTTTACAGCTCGTGCAGGGTTCCGCAGACTGATTTTTCTGTCCGTCCGTCCGTCCGTAAATTCAGACACGCTGCACACCCCCACAGCACAGCGAGGCGAACAACCACGCACGCTGCCTACTCCTCGCGCAACGTACACACAACAAACAAGGGAAAATGGAACCAACCACGGGCCGGCACTTCCCTCAGGTGACGCGCACCTCCACGCCGCTAAACCAATCACCGCTTCCGCCAGCCCAAAGCGAGGGAAGCTCAAATTCTCGGTTCGGAAAAGGAATGTCTACTACTGACGTAGACAACCTAAAAAATAAAAAATTAACTTTATAAACGGAACTCCTCATCCGTCACCACCGTGATTCATCACCAGTCCCCAGCATCCCTGTCGTCATAGCAACGCACGCTTGTCAACAGCGCATCATGTGTAGCCAATGTGTCACAAATGCCGAAATTTAATCAAGGCTGCAATAAAACGCGTACAAGAATGTACGTTTAATTTCTAGTTATACAAACAACATCCATTTTTATCCAACTGTGTTGGTGACGTCAGCCGGCAAAAATCATTGTGAATCCGAATTATCTTGCTGACGTAATATGTGATTGTCGAACACTGTTATAGTGTTCTAGTGCACTTAGGTCAAAAAGCGTGTAGTGCAACACTGACGTGGCACGCGGAACGCGCCGCGCTATGGCGGGCGTGCAGGGACGGTAGTGGCATCTAGCGGCGGCGAAACGAATTAGTCGAAAACTGGTTGTGGTTTTGAGCCGAGGTTGATGCGAGATTTGAATTACACGTAATGTCATTGTGTTAAAGGATACCCTCTCTCTAGTTTCGTGCATCCTTCACTTTTGCAAGATTTACATATGTTTGAGAGAGAGAGTAGCAAAACCGTATCGTGCGCGGAAAAAACAGGAAAAATAAAAGCGTTTAAAACATTGACCTACGTTTGAACTAACGTTGCAAAACTGAGTCATGCAGGAAAGCCAATGTGGAGGCAAGTAACTTTAAAATTAGTGCGCGACTGAAAACGGTAAATAAGTGGTAGAGATAGTTAATTAAAGGCACATGCATCCATGCCGGCTTTCCTGTATGCCTCAGTTTTGCGACATTAAAGATACATGCATCCATATTGGCTTTCCTGCATGTATGACTCAGTTTTGAGACCTTAGTTCAAACGTATGTAAATGTTGCCCACAGTTATTTTCTTGTTTTTTCTTTTGCTGCGAGATGATTTTGCGACATTATCTCTAACCTGTGGATGTTGGAAACACTATTCTCAACGGGTCGTACGACATACCAGAAGGATTTATGTGCCTTTAAACCTTCCACATTTGCCCTACCTATCTTGTGTAAAATCGCAAATTAAACGTATATGCCTCCATGTTGACTTTCCTGCAAGACTCGGTTTTGCAACATTATTTCAAACGTATGTAAGTGTTGCAATAAGCTTTTATTTTCTTGTTTTTAACCACGTAGCGAGATGGTTTGGCTACATTCACTCAAACGTATGTATATAGCTTTTGCAAGTGAATGTTGCAATTCGTTGATACGCTAAGCAATTTAGAGCCGTAATAAAAAAAAAAAAAGCAAAAGTTGTTAAAAGTAAGAACGTATTCCAATCTGATTCTCTTATTGCAGGTTAATGGGCGAATTTGTTTTCAAATGAACAAACTGCATGGTTTTCAGACTTTAAATAAGTACAAAAATTGGTATGCAAGGTCAACTAAAACTCCCCTTAGATAAATATCACACCCACAATAAATACCTAACTAAACGAATAAATAAAACGCAAATCAATTTGAGAGCTATTGGAAGAGTTAAAGGGATATGATCCTCCACATCAAGTACGGCCCCAAAGGTCTATTTACTTACCGTTAGTCTTTCCCTTGCTAAAAATCCGTTTTAAAATGTGGCGTCTACGAGAGTTTCTGTTGAGTATTACTAACTTTATTTACGTTCGTCCCGAACATATATGATGCATCGCGCACCTACAATGACCTTGAAGTTTTATCTGCGTGTGCGCAGTATTAATTTTAATCGTTTGCTAGTATTTACTATGAGATCAAAAATCTAGAAGGCTAAAGCAGTAAAAATTAAAATTAATTATTCCAATAGATCGCCGAAGCAAAATTATAAGACACTAACTAGTCTAGAAAGTTATAAATTGTGATTTTAAAATACAAGAATCCTTCCGGTTTTTGACGAAACAATCAATGGGTTCACGCTGGCTGGACTATTAGGCGCAATGCCAACTGAGACAGTAACTAAGTTTTTCGCTGCGAGGAACGAAGCTACCGTCTCAGTTGACCTTAGCTGTGGTAAATACGCGGATGTGATCGTCGCGTGGGTGGTGTGAGGCAGGCGGAAGGTTATAAGGCAGGCTGGATGTTGCTTTAACTTATTTTTATTTACGAAAAGCTTTTGTTTTTCAACAATTCTGTGAGATCGTCGAGTGCGCGTCCTGAAAAAGTGGAATCACGTACTGGAGTCCTGACAATATTGAGTTGTTTTTCTGTACCAAACTATATTAGTGTATTTTTTTTTTCGTATCTTGTTTAAACAGTCATAATTTTCCGGAGCTCAACAAAAAATTTCTCCGAATTTCCGAGGAATGAAAGAAACAGAAAAGAAACGACAGTCAAGATTCATCGATATTCATAAAGATTCGTTAAAAGAGGATTCCTAAAAACATAATCAGCATTAAACGATTAAAAGAGTCATTCAGTTCCAGCTTCACCTAGACTCAAAGAATAACTGAGATTCGTCAAGATTTCAGGAGAAGCGTTTGTTACGATTTACCAAGACTCAAAGATTCACCAAGATTCGTGTAAATTCACCAATACTCATAAAGATTTGTTAAGATTCAGGAGGATGCGTTATGATTAAGATAAGCCCAGCAAAGGGATTCGCCAAGACCAAAAGATTCATCAAGACCTGCCTCGATTCGTCAAGATTCGCTAACATTCGTAAATGTGTGCTATAAGCTTCACAACGAGCCATTAGGATTCACCAAGATTCACATAATCACCAAGGCTGAAGCATTCATCAAGATTCGCTAACAATAATAAAGATATGAAGATCGGTTCGTTATAATTCATTAATATCGATAAAGAATTGTGAACATTCTCGACTCAAAACTCTTATGCAAGCAGAACGATTAATTCACAAAGATATCAAAACTAAAGGAGACTGACCACGCTACCAAAATTCTTAAATATTTGTTAAGATTCAGCTAGTCCTACAAACATTCACCAAAATTTAAGCACGTTTACCAACCTTCATAGGGCATCGATAAGATTCCTAACGATTTACGTTGTTTAAAAGGACATGCCCTGTCCCATTTTCGTGGTTTCTGGGCGTATATAACTTTTGCAATATTTACATATGTTTGAATGAATCTAGTAAACCGTCTCGTACGTGGGGAAAAATAGGAAACCAAAAGCATTCGCACCATTTTCATAGCCTACGTTGTAGGGACAGATCCGGCAGGAATACTGGGAGATCATAAGGGACACTGGATGCGCTAATTACGGCAGAGAATGCTGTTGTAACTCAGTGGACCTTGCCTGCCGGTTCTTTCTCTCAGTTTGTCTTTCCCTCCAAGCAATTCACTGTTGCCCTGAATTTAATGTATTATCTTTAACAATCTTGTCCACAACAATGCAAAAATATTGTGAACTGATTGATGAGAACTGTACGCTCGAGGGCTGCCATGCCAACAATGTGACCATGATGTTTAAGGACAACAATTCCCTAGCCCCGTTTCTCGACTCCAATCCAACCAAGCCAAGAGTAACTGCTAAATTCGATTACTGAACTAGAAATTGTCGTCCCTATTTTCCCCCTTTTGCCCCAACTTAAGACATCATGCCCCAAGCAGATTCATAATAATTCACCCCATCATCCTATGGTAATTTAGCAGGGTTACACCAAGGCAGGTTAGCGTACGACATCTAGAAGTTATCCTGAACTATTAAAACATCTATGGCAAATTTCTGTTTAATTACTTTCGTATAGTTTTACTGTTCCACCATGCATTACCCAAACCAACTCGTTCTTATTTCTGCCCTTATGTAGTCCCGTATCCCCGCAACGTTTAAACTGTTGTGGCAATACTGAGTTATACGGGAAAGACAATACGAAGGCGTGTACCTTTAATGAGTATATGATAATGCCCAAAAATAGTGAACAAGGGCACGTAGAGCCAGCGGGGATCTTGTTTAGGAATGTCCAAGTTTGCGGGCATTATCCGGCTGACTATCTCGGTTGGCAATGTAATCAATTGTCCGTGTACCCATGTTAATTGCGCCATTTCAAATGTTGCGTGAAGGGGCCATTTCTCATATCCCTAGTTTGCCTAAGGAGAATTTCGGAATTACGCAACAAAGCTTAAACAATGCCCGTTTCAGATACCTTCCAAGAGTCTATTGTTACGATGTTTGCATTGTTGTCTGATAGGGCAGGTTCTTATTTTCCTTTTTCGCCGAGTGGCACTCTGAACTCGAGCAAGAATGCACAGTAAGTTTTATCATAATACGCAAGTAACACCAAACACACGCACAAAAAAAAAAAAGAAAAAAGGGTTAAAAGATTACAAGCGCTGTTTCGCTGTCATTTCTCTTGTTAGGGCCATTCTAATAGCAACTGAATTCAATTCAATTTATTCAGCGCTATCCTAGCTAGCCCGCTTCAGTTGCATTGTTAGACGATTGTCACCTCCGGGCCATTCACTCGTAAAATCTATTTCAGAGAAGTTTTTTTTTTTTATTTCACACAATTTGTTCGATTTTGCCGTACACGCGTTACCTTTCACAATGCTCGCTAGAAGGCCACGAGTACCAGCGTGGCAAATGTGCCAAGCGCCCCCATCAGTTGGCAGACTTTGGGACCCTCGTTAACTGGTTTGCAGCTTCGCAACTTGGTGTTGACATGGTAGCATCCTAACAACCTTGCGCCTTCTTCGCTGCTCCTTCTACGTCTATGGTTGATTTAAGTCGCCTCTTTTGGCCAAAGCCACCTTTGGCGCTTGTTCAAACGGCCTTTACTGTATAGTAGGAGGTTTTGGCAGAACAAGCAAGACCATCGAAGCGGCCGGGAAACTTGTAATAAAAAATGGCAACATAGATGACGTCATTCAAGCATGGTAATATCGACAATACCTTCAGAAGTTGACGAAGTACTCGTGCGTTGGCGGTGTTTGACGTTGAAGGCCTTATTCCGTGTTCGATTTAAACAGTCTTCAGTTCGTCATCAGAAATTTGAACCATGGATGAAGATTCAACCAGACTAGCTAGCTTCTCATAACACAAAACCATGCTCTATACTTAGCTCTACTCGTACGTATTACCCGCCTGAAAACTGTAATGCTGGATTAAGGAAAAGAAAACTTACTCAGCCAGTTCTGATCTAGCTTGAACTTCCTAACTGAACTACCTTTTTTTTTTTTTTGAGAAATGAATAAAGTATTCTTTTATCGTGAGCATTTACACTAACTAGTTTCTATCTCCATGACGACGTTCAGGCACGTAAAATTGGGCAGTGACCTCGCCAGTGATACCTTGCCATTCGGTTTACTGATGATGGTGCCCTCTGGCAGCAATCGTTGAAAGTATGTACTAGGTTCACCCAAATATTTACCATCGGCAGAGGAAGAGTGACATTACCTACATATGCTCTAACCACACGGACTCGTTGTGGCCAATGGATAGACCACATGGATACAGATTACTATACATATAATGAAAGGGGTGGAACCAGCCAGAAGTCATATCCTGGTCTCACGTTCTAAATCATTATTTGTACCACAACGTTGTCCAGAGCGATCTGAGAAGCTATTGCTACCCCAGTCAATTTCCGGTAATGGCCGGGGCTTTTACCTCAATGCTAAAACGCTGCTCAGATCGCTCTGGACAACGTAGTGGTACTTCGACTGAGAAATGAGACAAGTTATCAATTAGAGACGTGCAACGCAATTTCCAGTGATGATAATAGCGTGCAAGTGTGAAATTGAATGACGTTCAGTACGGGTACGGATTGTTCTACGATATAACTTCTAGCTGGCTTTGCCCTTACATTATATTAGGAGTCGATAAACGAGCCAATAAACAAGTTAATTTCCCCCGGATTATATGTATAATACTCTGTATTCATCCGGCACGCGAGTGACGACAAGTTCCTGTGACTCTATCCTGATGTCCACATTCAAATGATTACAGGGAATTATTAAAGGTCCCTGCGGTAAGGTCCCTGCGGTAATTTTAAGGTCGACACTCTCTATCTGAGCCTCGTAATGATATTTCGAACTGGGACTATTTCTTTAAGTCGCTGCGCCACCCATATGTGATAACCTGGACTGTAATTGTGGAATAAGCCATATTAGCCGAAAAATCGAAGAAGTAATATGAAAGTTTTTGTTTACTTTGTGGAAATATTTATGAAGCCGATCTCAGTCTTTCTTTTTTCATTTAGTAATGACCAATATGACCAAGAAATGAGACGTACAAGCGTTTATCAGTCGTAATACCTTGAGCATTTGAGTGTTTTATTGCGAAACTTCTTTTGAGATTTAATTTGCGCGCGAAAACACTCAAATTATAGATTTCATAAAAGCGCGAGGGCATTGGATGCAAGAAGTTTGGTTATTTCTACAAAACGATTCTAACTAGATTCGAAATCAGATTTTATTTACTAAGTATTAACAGTCAATGTTTATCATCAAATGTTGAGTACACTAGCCCTCATCAATGTTTACGATGTCTTCAGTGTTTACAATGTTTTCGATGTTTTGCTTTATTTGGCATAGCGATACTAGCTTTCATCATATTTCGTCATCCAACCTGTAATTTGTTTCGGACTGGGTATTTCATATTAAATAGGCCAAAGCCTCATTTTATGCCGTTGATTCACCAAGTTAAGCGTGGTTAAAATTATCCTGACCAGAAGCATCTTTGTGTTTCCGTAAAAGTCTGACGATTCACGAAAATGACGTCTTTACCCTAACATGGGCGTAACTACTCTGAATCCTGAAAGAAGCAGGTTCTTGTTTCATTAAAAGTCCGACGATTAATGAAGATGACGTTATTTCCTAAATATAGGCGTAACTCAATGCAAGCAAACAGCTTGATCAAAGTGAGATATGCTGTCAAGATCTGTGGTTGGCTTATCGGTGACACATCAGTGATGAGTAATACCAATTTTGCATTGGTAAATTCAAGTGGCCAGGTCGGACTGGGCGGGCTGGCCAGTGCCGATCGGGGCCACTGCAGGTCCGGACGGCCCGCTTTCGCGTTGGTTAATTCCAGAGCTCGCTGATCACGATTTACAGCACTGCCACGTGTCGGTTTGTGGCACTTGACACATTCCACTTTCTGCCGCTACACAGCAGCACCATTGGTAAACCATTCCGATTTAAGCGGTGCTGGCGGGCTCCGTTCCTAATGTGATTTCGTGTAGGTAAATAAAGCGGTGTTGGCCGTGCCTGGTGCGGCCAGGCTGAGCCGGGCCGGCTCTCGAAATAGCGGCCCGGCCTGGTCGGCCCGATTTCACATTGGTTAACAAAACGGTGACCAGCCCTCCATGGCACGGCCAGGACCACTTGAATATACCAATGCGAAATCGGTATAAGATATGATAAGATATAATTTATTTCCAAACCAAAAAGGAAACAAGATTCAAAAGGGGTCTTACAAAAACCACTTAAAATGATCCTTACAATAAAACAAAACAATTACCACATCCCTCAAAAAAAGAGAAAGATCTTGCTAACAATGGGTAACACAGCAAAAAAAAAGTATTCTACGAATATTTGTAAGGTTAAATAAATAGACATAAATCGCTGGAAATAACTCTAAGGAAACTTGGAAATTAAGCCAACAGCGAAAATCAAACCACATATTCAACATTCTACGAAAGGCGGATAAGGAAACTCCGAGACACCGGTTGCCAGGAGCGGATTCCAGCAACTTACTACACGGTGGGAAAAAACTGGACACAACAATTTACGTTAGCTTGACGAGCAGTAAGCTTAAGTTGGTGATCCCAGGTGCTATACATCAGGCACAGGTCAGATGTGAGTCTCCTTAGCTTGAGTGATTCTAAACTCAGTAGGCCAAATCTGCCATGACGCTCTCTGGCCTCTTCTCATGATGTCTGCTACAATTTCTGTATTACTAACTCATTATTCCCTTGGCAACAATGTACTCCCCAGCATCGCTATAGTGCAACGCGCCACCAGTGGTGTAGTCGTGCAGGAGCGGACAGGAGCGGCGCTCCGTTACTATTTTTTTAAGGCGGTGCAGTGCTCAGGCACTTATTATCGACAAGAGCAGGCTCATGTGGTATTTTTCTTAATTTACTTATATCCAGATTCGATGCAGTGTCCATTGTGTTTGAGAGCTGCCATCACCAATTTCTCGATTTACTTTCTAACATCTGCAACCCCTGTCTTGTTTATTATTTTGTCTGTATATAATCTACTATTTTGTTTGTACCACAAGAAAAAAAACAGTGTTTTCAGTGTTAGTATATAGGTTTGACAGAATGTAGCAAATCTGTTAAACGGGAAAACCAAAAATCAGTAAAACTAAACCAAGCACCTTTCAGTTTATTTCTTTCCGACATTAAGCTGTGCAAGGCAAACTCGTGCGTGGGCCGTTTGGAAGCTGTAACTAACCCCCTCCCCCTTCCCACATATTTCCTAACCATAGCTCCGCCACTATTTTGTTTACCACAACACCACTGCGGGGTGCCACGATCGTGCCGTCGCTGTCCCGAATGAAAGTCTGCGGAATATAGCACCAGCTATACCACGCGCCATGGCTGGTTGCTGTGACGTGCATATCACGTGACTGGGCTAGTCCAATCAGACGGCCAAACAGCCGTTGTTCTCGTTCGTCATTGGCTAAATCATCGTGACGTCACGGCAAACAGCCATTGCGCATGGTTTAGTGCTATGTGCCACTATCCAGCACTTGCTTGCATCAGGCGAAATAATGTACAACGCCATTTCTTTAAAAAAATAATTGTCGAGTGTAAATTTAGTACTTCCTCGCGCGTCGGGGAACAAAACAGTAAAGATTAATAATATCAATGCCAGTAGATGGCGCTACGCTAGATTCGTTGTATTTTCCGTTGGTGACAACCAGCCTTTAATAGCAGCAAACTTTGTTCACCTAAGTTCGCATTCGTTTACTGAGGTATTCGATATTTTTAATTCGGTAGTTTTGGTTCGATATTTTTAAATGTTCGACGCCATTTTTTTTGCTGCTAAATGCCATTGTCAATCAACTGTGCGAACCTACTGGCTGCTTAAACTTTGACGCTTTTCGGATGTTTTATTTTGACTGCTGGGAGCAAATATTTGTCCTTTTGGGAAACATGATTAAAAACACAGCATGATTCAAAACAAAGCGTAAATATTAACTGGATGACACAGTTGCTCGAGAATGTCTCTAGTAGCAAAAAATGTTGCGAAAAAGGTAGCTCTTTAAATTGCTTCGTCCATCCCATGAGTACTCTTGCAATAACTGCATCTTTAGGCAGAGTCATCATTGATAAAACAACATTGTAAAACAATGCACAAGACGAACAACAAATGTCGAGTAAATAAAGCCCTCACTACCACCAGCACATAATTCTTCAGCTTGGCATTTTCAATCATCCGGAACAGTGTGATTCGGAACAAATACAGATGAGAAGAGTGTTGACTTCCTCGCATTCCTCCTCGTCTATACCAACCACCAACAGGAGGATTTTTCAAAAAACATGTGGTCGAAAAAGAACGACGGAAGATGAGGAAAACTGCAAGGTTCCTCCCCCACCCCTCCCACCTCCACCCCCATCCACAGATAAATTTAGTGGCTCATCTATTCTGAGCCGTTTCCCGTTACAAAGACTCGTCTTTCGTTCAGAACAACTCTCAAAGGCCATTGCCATAAGAAGGAGTCACGCAACCCTCCAAAAGAAAATTTTCAACAAAAAAAAAAAGGGACTGAACGTGTCGACTGAGTGACACTCAACTTTTCTTTTTCGTGTCGCTGTTCTTTCCTCGTTATTTATTTGGCGTTGTTGTTGTTCTGAAGGACTAGCTGCTGCTGTTTTTCATTTAAAGCTCCTCGCAACCCCCCCTCCCGCCTTAATTTACTGCATAAATTCCTTGCCAAATACAAGCTTTCCAGATTTATTTCTAGAGGTTTTCTCTTTTTTTTTGTAGTTTTTGCTCTAAACCCAGGAAAACGAACAAGACGGCAAATGAAAGCTTATTTTTGTACTAGCAGTCGTACCCGGCTTCGCCCGGGGTTTTGTTTCGCCTGGGGTTTTTGTTTCGCAGTGTTCGGTCAAAGCTTGGTTTGACAGGCAGTTTTCCTTCGTTTCAATTCATGATTTTGTTTCGCCCGTGGTTGTTTCCCAGTTTTTGCTCATTGCTGCTTGGACATTCATTGAGACGGGTACTCCCCCATTCATCCCATCCTGTCCCCTATTCTCCCCTTATGAAAAATAGTCATGACATGCAATGAAAAAAAATCATGACTTTTCCATGACTGATTGGGGAAATGACTTATCATGATTTATTATGATTTGTCATGAATGGTAGTCACGATTTATCATGATCTGCTATCACGATTTGTCATGATGTTCATGATGGTGCCTATTCATGATGATAAATCATGATAGTGAATCATAAGAAATCATGAGAAATCACGAGAAATCATAAAAAAATCATGACAAGTCATTGCCCCAATTAATCATGGAATACTAATGATTTTTTTTTCCATTGCATATCATGACAATTTTTCATAAAGGTCTTATCGGCCTTCCTACCCATCCCTCTACTACCCTTCCCCCTTTGCTGCACGTAGTTGACTTTGGATGGGGAGTTGAATTAAATACTGCCCCTCCCCCTTTCCTCCCCTCTGTCCCCCTTTCCCCCTCCCGACCATATCTCGCTGGTTTTTTCTTGAGCGAGCCGAACGTTTTGGTTGCTGATGACATCTGGTGGCCGACTTTCTAAGCTCGACTCGTAACAGTACTTTTTTTCGGTTCTTAGGCTGCGATGTATAACAATGACTTTGCTCGACTTTATCAATCACTCCCTCTCTCATACTTCGGCTCTCACGTTTTGTCTTACAACAATGCACAACAATAACTTGCTCGACACAATCAATTGTTTACTCCTCATTCACCGTTAGCCGTTAGCTCTGAAACGTTGCCTTACACCACTTTTCAAGATTTCATATTCAAAGCCTTCAAGACTGGTGTTTCATTATTATTTTCAACGACATTTTCAGGTTTTCAAGGAGTCGAACGAACCTTGAACTACTTAATCTGTAGGTCTGTACTAAGTATAATAAAAGTGTGGTTTTTACTATTTTTCAGCGATGTCTTTTAGCCAAGTAGAATGAACCAAATCAGACCTATCGTGTTTTAAAGTAAAAACTTTAAAAACATGTGAATACAGCAGTATGGTTTCACGCGGACTAAACAGTACAGAAACACTGCGGTATGTGAAACCTTAAAGGAAAGTTTATTTGTGTTACTTTGCTGTTTTGACTTCGGATCGGTTAAATCTTACCTTACACATCAAACGAGCTCGATTTCGTTTTCTAATAGTGTAAGATATAGGATTGAAATGCCATTATATAACGATTCTTTTGTCCTTTTGGTGAAATTTACAAAACACTCATTTGATTTGGTTTGATGCTATCAGCTATCCCGTTTGAATCTGGATGCAGGCCGCACTTCACCACCTATGACGCCCGCTTGCCCGCCGTCACTTCCAGATGAAGACCAGGATGATTGAGTAGACGGCGAGGGGAACAATTTAACTGGTGAAATCCAAGCGTAAAACCCTAGGATCGTTGACATGACACATTTGCAATGAGCACGAGACACCACACCGACTTTTTCATCTCGAAAATGCCTGGGGTTGTGGCTGATGCCACAAACGTAGACTTTCTGGACAGGAGGCGGTCGTCCTAATCTGCCATCAGTCCACCAGCGTGATCATCTCTGGTTTTGCCCGTCTTGGCCGCTAGATGGCGTTAGCGATCATTCGAAATGTGTAGAGATGGCGCTTTTTCAGTACAGGCTCGTACACTAACTTCGAACTTGAAAATATGAAGGAACCTCTCGACCCTGCTTTTCCTTTCCTTTTGTACATGGGAATTCTTCACATTACAGCGTCAGTTAAAGGGGCACCCGGCTTTCCTTATAACATTCCGCGTGCCAAATTACAGCTAGGCGCAGATCGTCATCCGAATAATTCCAGCGCCAAGGTCGGCTGGGGTGGTAGCTGCGTTCCTCGCATAGCTGCTGTCTCGGTTGGCTTTGCGAATAAATAGTACACGAGACAGAATCAAGTCAACGATTGTGTCGTCACAAACCGAGATGATTCTCGTATTTTAAAATCACAATTTATAATTTTCTAGGCTAGTGTCTTATAATTTTGCTTCGGCGATCTATTGGAATAATTAATTTTAATTTTTATCACATTAGTCTATTAGAATTTAGATCTCATGGTAATTATTAGAAAATTAGAAGATGTACACCCAGAGACGAAACGTCATGATTATTGTATGCGCGCAATGCATCGTTTACTGACGGTTCGTTCTTACATATAGTTAACAATATTCAACAGAAAATCTCCTTAGACGCCGCATTTTAAAACAGTTTTTTAGCAAGGAAAACACTAACGGTAAGTAAATAGACCTTTGGGGCCGTACTTGATATGGAGGATCGAGAAAAATGGCGCTAGGAGGTATATCCCTTTAATGGCTTGTATAAAGCTGCTAAACATTCTCGGGAGTGGTACTAAAAAAAAATTTACGCGGGCGGTGTTTTTTTTTTGTCTGTTTTATTCATGGGTTTTTAATGCGGGCGATGGCTTTTTTTTTTTACCAAACAAAACGAAATCAGTAGCTTACATCTTGTTGTGGAGTACCATATCTATGTTTTAATGTCAGGTTCAGCGTACAAATGTTATACATCTGATAAAAGTCATTCTTAAGGGTCATTTTTTTACTTGGCCGGAACGATCAGCCGGCTTTCAAAATGTCATCAACCAGACTCCAGAAATGAGAAACCAAAATTAGTGGACGAGTTCAGGTTCCTTCCCGAGCCCGTTTTAGTCTCCAAATTGTTAACCACGACATAAATGTAGCCGTTTAAGAAAATGTCGTGAATCAGGGGTGAACAACAAAGTATGCAGTGTCAAAGAATGCCAGTTTTTCATAGACGGCTGTTTCTTTTTAAGCTCCATTTTCATCCAGTGAAATGTTGTGGCATGCCACACCAGGAAAAAACGTGACTTCTGTAGTTTTTAACTTTGCAAAAAGAAAGTGTTTTGACCGAATTGTACAAACTTCCCCTTGAAAAATCGGGGTGGAGTGGGAGGGGGGGGGGAAGAGATGTGGAAGGGGTATAGACGTATCATAACAGAAAATACAGAACTACCTAGCAAAAAACCTGCAAGAACATCTCCAACTTTTGAGGGAGGTGTAGGGAAGCATATATAGGTATTTTACGAGGTATTCTATAAGAATTATACAACTTTTGGGGAAATATAGGGAAGTTTTTCGCGAGGTATTTTACGAAGTATTCTGCAAAAACATGCCCAACTTTTGTGGGAGGTATAGGGAAGTGCATACAGGTATTTTTTTTTTTTTAGATATTCTGCAAGAACGTATCGAACTTTAGGGGGAGATACATGGAAGCGTACGTAGGTATTTTATGACGTATTCTACACGAATGCATCCAACTTTTGGGGAAAGTATAGGAAAGCGTGTATAGGAATTTTACGAGGTATTCTGCAAGAATATCTCCAACTTTTGAGGGAGATATAGGTAATGTATTTTACTAAACAAAAAAATGTAGCGTATTAAAACAGACGTTAACAGAAAAAGGTTCCATCCTCATTACGCAAAGCACAAAGGCAGCCAGTAATGGGCGCAAGTCAATTCCGGACTCGGAATTAATTGACTCAATTCCACTTTTGCGGACTTGGTGTAATTGATTCTACGGTGGACAATTCCACGTTACGAATTCATGGAATTGATTTTATTAATCTTCGATTCCGGTTTATTTGATTTGGACTTGACTTGGGTAGTTGCCGAAATTTTAAACTGACTTGGTAGGAATTGACTTGATAACCATCAATTCATCCCATGATGCATTCAGGTTGACTGGACTTGCCAAGTCGTCAGATGGATTGACAATGCCCAGATTTGATTTGATTTTAATTTGACTTAAAATTCCTTGTTTTGACCTGATTTGATTTAACCTGAACATTTCCAGATTACTTACTTTCCAAGGATTAGTTTCAACATCAACAAAAATGAACACATTAAATAGAGTGATTCAGCAGTTTAGCGATGACTTATCAAAGCAGACACAAACTTCACGTGGCTTTTTTTTTTTTGTGTGTGTGTTCGTGTCATAACATAGCCATACGAAGATGTTGCATGTCAGAAATTCTTTGAGAAATCATTTCCTAATCACATTCATTTAGTCTTAATTTGTAGCACTTCACAGAAACGAGAAATAAATGGACCTACTTACCTTACTGTCTGGTATTTGGCTCTTATTCATTTTTCCCAGCAGTTTTTTGCCAGTAGTAGCCATTTCTTCTGTTAACCTCCGTAAGGTCGAGGCCATGGGTTTGTTGTCACGTATACGCACAGCCGATTTATCGATCTCTTCTGTGTACTTGGTTAGTTGAGGTTTCTGGGCAGCTTTGCCTTCATGAACCTTCACTTTGGTGACATCAATTTCTTCAACAGCACTGGAACTCGTCGTACCCTCTGATCCTTCGGAAGCCGGACTGCCCTTTTTGGTGCCGGCCTCATCATCTTCCTCGGAGCTGTCTTCTGTTTCTTCTGAGCTATCGTCATGCGCATCGTGGTTCAACTCCATTTTGCCCTGTCCGTTTGCCCTCATAATAACGGTTTCACTGCGTGAAAACTCGAATGGCTTCCTCGTCTCAGACATGTTTGGACTTATGGGAGGGGGAAGACCAAGCATCTCGTCGATGTCCTGGCATTTACCGATGAATGCAGTTAGTTGGCTCCTGGCTTTCTTCTTGGCTTTATCATCGGGCACTTTACTAGCTTTGTCGAATTTCTCCTCGAAATCCTCAAAGCTTCCCGATGCATTGCCGTCATTAAGAAGAGAATCAATGTCTTTCACCTGGCCAATAAACTTGGAATCTGGCTTCTTCTTAGCTAATGACTGACTACTCGCAGAAGTAGACAGACCCTTCTTTGTTGGTGAGAGTTTGGCAGGTACTTGAGCACAGGATTTGCTTGTAGACAATTTTTGTCCTTTGCTATCAGCTAGATTCACACCTGATTTCGATTTCAGAGCAGTGTTCGTTTTTGCAGCATCTTTGTTAGTAGCTGCAGTTTCGTTAGTCTTGGCACTCTTTGGATCGTTAGCAGGGGAAGAGGGAGTCTTGGGGCCCAAAGATGCTGATGATTTACTTAATGACACTGTAGGTTTCTGTTTTAGTTTGGCAGCATCGCGCCATCCCAGAGACCCTTCAGGTTTAGTGTCAGCTGTATTGAGCGCTGGAACAGTTGGAGAAGGTTGGAGTTTGTTACTTAGTGGCGACGAATTTTTGCTTCCAAACGCAGGAGGCGGAGGAATCGTTAATGTTAACTTGGGCACATCTTTGGCTGGTGGTTTCGCATCATCCTTCTTGGGTTCTTCGTCACTTTCGCTCTCTGATTCTGTTTCTTCTGAGGATTCTTCCTCCGATGACTCAGATTCTTCTTTTTTGGTTGTGTTTGCTGCAGCTACAGGTTTAGTTGTACACGTTGGTGTAAGTGTTGGTATCACTTTGACCTGAATTGAATTTGGTTTGTTAGGACTGACTGGAAGACCTGGTTTGTTGGCTTTGTTTTCAACAGCAACATTATCGCGGGAGTTACTACGAAAGGTCCCAAGTTTCTTGTCATCTGAAGAGTTTGTTTTGGATTGTAGAGGAGACACTTTACCAGATTTAACACCTTTGTCATTATCAAAGTTTGCACTGTGTGGTCGGGGCGGTCTTTCATCTATCAGTTCCTTGGAGGAAGCAGTTCGCTTTGGTCCTTTGGGACTCTTGGCCTCTCCTTCTTGATCTAAGAGGTCTTCTCGTGATCGATTTCGACGAACAGGACGGCGGAGTCTATTCCTTGGACTTTTGTTTCCTTCACTATCATCAGAGCTACTGTCAGAGTCCTCGTGTGAGCCTTTGCCGTTTATTTTGCTTCTTGAATGAGTACGGCGAACACCGTGTTCGTCCTGGTCGATTTTACTCCTTGATAAGTTGCGAGGCAATTTCTTACTTTCGTCCGAGTCTCTGCTTGCTGACAACCGTTTTTCATCGATTTTACCCCTAGAGTGAGTCCTTTTAATGCACGGAGAATTTTCACGTGAGAGCCGTTTCTCTTGATCACGTATTTCACCAACATTGGGTACTGCCAAGTTCATGTTCAGTGCCGACTTTCTGTAGTCTTTCTTTTTGTCGGCATCATCTGAATTTGTCGTTTTATTAGCCGCGGTTGCTGAAGCAGCGTTGCTTGGACTAGTTGGTGATGTTCCGAGGTTTGTAGATGGCGAAACGGGACCATTTGGCGTAGTGGGTTTAGACTTTTCTTCGGAACTGTTAGGAGGATTGTAGATGACTGACGAAGGACGTGGAAACTTATTTTGATACGTACTTGTATTTCGCAAACCAGCAGAGCTTCCATAACTCCGCAACTTAACAGCATCAGAGGGTTTTGCTTCCTCCTTATCAGTCTGCTGTGAGGTGTGCACTAATCTTGCAGAGTTTTTCTTACCCTGAGGCATACGTTTCTTTGTGGTGCAAGCAATACCATTGCCATTAGCAGATCGCGTTTGGTTCGGTGATGTTGAACGGCTAACAAGATATACACATGCCATGTCTTCGTTTGGACTGCCATCATCATGACTTGCAGAATCATCGTCGGTTGTGAATTCTGCCGGTACTTTTTCTTTGTTTGGCTTTCTGGTGTCAGGTTTACTAGTAAGAGGACCTGTGAGCCGTCCACGGCTACCATTGTTGCCAGTAGTGGTAGGGCCACGGGATGAGTACGATGAATTCACTTTTGTTGGCTCTTCCCTACTCGTACTACGAGAGTACGATGGCTGGCTCCGGTAGCTTGGGACGTACGTTCGGGCTGAATAGTTCGAATCTCGACTGGTACTCCGACTGAAATATAAAGAAAAAGACATATCATGCAACAGCAATAAGGAATAATGCTACAATTTCTTATTTCCTTCACTAAGGCACGTGGCAAAAGAAAACAAAGTTAATCAGTACAGCTGGTGCGTCGCTGAAAGATTGTTTTTTAGCATTTGGTTGTGCCTGAATGCTAGGACTAAAATTGGCATTATGATTACTACTATTACATCAATTATTTTTACGTCTATCGAATTAGGAATAGCCTACGCTAAAGAAAATTAACAAAAGAGAATTGTATGAAGCTCTTATACTGTCTAATGTAAGAAATGTGCTATCTCCATTTATGCGACAATATCAAAAGGACTCGTAGAACGACTACAAAAAATACTCAACAAAGCTGTGAAAGTCTTATTTTGCAACCGTAACAAACCAAAAAGAACATGTGATGTTTTAAAGAAAACAAAATTATGACACTTTATGACATAATTCAATATGCTATATTTGTACAGAATTATTTTAAAAGCGAATGGAAATATCCAATTGAAAGACCAACACGAAATAATCAGAACAGGTTTAAAAAAAATACACAAATTCATACGAGAAGAGAAGATTAAATTTCGTACTACCCAGGTTTTTTTTTAACAAACCACCAAGTAAATTAAGGTATTAAACTTAAAATAAATTACAATTTATATACAAATATGTACTACGAATGCACTAAGAATTCGTACAAATGCATATGTGTGTACGAATGCACGTATATGTTCAATTGTGTATAAATGCAGTACAAATGCACTACAAATGTATACAAAGGCATACAAACCACTATAAATGTGAACAAATGCAGTACAAATGCACTATGAATTCCGACAAATGCATATAAATGCAGTCCGAATGCGCTCGCAGATGATGTTACGTGACCTGAAGTTATGTGTCAATCCCCTCCAGAAAAATTACAAATAGACAGTTAACAAATCTGGATAGGTTTGGCTTTCGAGTAGGGTATTCCCCACTATCTATGACTCTTGAACAAAGGGGGTTCCTTCCCAACCTCCCTGTACAATACCCAGCACAGACGGATGAAACCAATTCAGGAGCCCCTCCTGCTCAAGCAAACCTTGACATCACACCAGTAAACCTTGTGACCTCTCTAGTAACCTTGACACATAAGGGAAATACCCACTCAAGTAATCTGATTATCATTCCAGTACACGTTGATATCACGCCAATAAACCTTAACATTACCCTAGTACACCTACATATCACACAAGTAAACCTTGATGTCACACAACGGGAATTCTTCCACTCCAGTAAACCTTCCATGATGTCACTCAAGTAAAGGATTTCTTTTACGCCAGTAAACCTTGATGTCACTGAAGGAAACCTCATCAGTGGGGGTGGGGGTTTACTGGAGCATGCAGTTTATTGGATATGTCGATATGTACGTCATCCCATATTGCATTTACTCATCACTAATGTGGGAAATCACCAATCTGGTGAGCGGTTGATGGCAGTGAAAAGACACAACAAGTACTGGTGTTAGAAAGATATTTAATATAACAAGACACGACTAACACCTACTGCACCAATAAAAATTCATCCATAACATTTTCTGAATTTTAGACACGGCTCAATTATGCCATTCTAGATACGAATTATTGTCTTCGAGTCTTCAAATTTACTTGCGGTTATGTGTTAAATCAATTTTTACATTATTTTGGAAGTAACCTTCAGAGTAATTAAAAAAAAAGTATGGCTGAACACTTGTTACAATCCTACAATCCAAAATCGAAAAAAGAATCATAGTTCTGATATAATTATTCGTCAAGAAGCCTTTGTCGAGATTAACTGGTACTAGCGCCAATCAAATAACGTTTTTATCTTCACAATTTATCTGATTGCCTTTTCATGATGCCTAAAGTCAGCTTTTTTGGAAAGTAGTATTACGCGTCACAGTAATATGTATATAATTAGTGACACAAAATTTAGAAATTTTCTCAGTTTTTAGCAAGTAAATAATGCTTTTCTTCTAATGTTTCTTGAATTGAGAGAAGGCAGATTTTAGCAGCGTGCACAAAATTATTAATATTAAACACTGTTGCCTTGTACATAAAGGTTGACGATGACTCATCATCCATGTCCCTACCATGCTAGTTTACTTGTTGTGTCAGGTAGGGATAGAAATTTAATAGACCAAGTTTGATCATACGATTATTATCATATGTTCGTTCGTGGTATTTGCGATGATTGGTATTTCCAGTATCTTGTATAGTTCCGGAATGTCCTGAATGTTCCTGAATGTCCTAATTGAACACTGTTATTTTTTTTTTCTAATTAGAGGCGTGAAAAATCTTGCCTTCAGGATATGTGCATTGCAATTTAAAACAAAATATCACAAATGATACAAATTTCTTTTTAGTGAATGAAAACGCATTATTTCAAAGGGACAGACTCACTTTGAAAATGATAAAAGTTGGATCTGCCACCTAGTCAGTGAAAACGATGATTTTTGAAATTTTTGAACAAGAAATTGAAAATCACAACATTGGATCTGTCACCCAGGCCGTGAAAACAAAGATTTTTGAACTTATCGAAACTGCTGCTGCGCATCTACCTCCGCAAGTTGCATCAACGACGATTATCGCATTGATCGCCGTTGATGCCTCATGTGGAGGAAGAAGTGCCGCAGCAGTTTCGAAAAGTTCAAAAATCGTCGTTTTCACGGCTTGGGTGACAGATCCAATGTGGTAATTTTCAATTTCTGGTTATGTATTAAAAGGAATTTAGTATACGTTATAGTTGTATATATACTACTATAGTATACTATACTAATTTAGCATACGTTATATAAGTAGTTGTTTCAAGGTCCTGCTTAATTCAACTACCTAACAGTGTCAGCTAAAAACAGATTTAGAATTTAATTTTTGGACAATAAATACAAAAATCATGGCCCACACAAAGTATTGGTTTGCACTTGCTGTATATCATGATTAAAGTTAGATTTTCCAATATCGCTGATCCCCAACACCAGGTTTGGCCCTCTAGAAGGTCACTCTTGAAATTAAGGGTTGTTGCCCTTAAATTCTGTATTGGCAACGCCACTCAATATCAGGAGAAACCTGGTAGACGTCCATAAATTCAACCTGTAATAAATTAAGCATATCGGTGGGGGAAAAAAAGAAGAGTCAGCCTCTACTTTTACGTGCAATGAAAAATATTCCTGCGGCGTTTCTACGTCACCCTGATTACCTGTAAGCGGGCGTAGTCTCTTCCCTACTAACACTCCGAGAGTACGTGGGGCGGCTGGTATAACTGTTAAGGCGGCTACCAACAGCACCTAATCCACTTGAGCCGCCGTAACTCTTTGTAGGAGAACTAGGAGCTTGGCCAGATGGCTTTGGCTTGTACGTCGCTGGCGATGCGTACATCGAACCGGGATTGTAGGGCACCCCGGAACCCCGTCGGTTGTAGTCCGAACCATAGGCAGTATTCTGCTGAGATAAACTATTGCTGCGGCCAAATTCTGGGGGTTTGTAACCTGTACCAGAGGCGTACCCAGATCGTCCATAATCGGAGGTATATCCTGAGCCTGACACATAACCGGAACGGTTGTTGTAGTCTGAAGCGTAGCCACTACCGGACGCATAGCCGCTGCGGCCGTAATCCGAAGCGTATCCAGAACCTGATACGTAACCGGATCTGTCATAATCTGAGGTGTATCCAGATGTAGCGACTGGTTTGTCACGTGCAGTTTTGGAACTGTAACTGCTGCTGGTCACCGCCGGCTTGTTGCTTGAAGGGCCGGCGAATTTGGATCCATAAGTAGGACGGTATCCTGGAGAAAAGCTGCCCCCTGCATTGGACGGCAACTGGAAAATAAAAGAAGGAACACAAATAAGAATTTAAATCGTAAAAGACAACGTAAGAATTTAGTAGAATTCAGTAGAATAGGTTAAGTATAAGTTAGTGCAGGAGCATATGAAGAGTGCTGTAAAAGGAGGAATGCTAGAAAGTATTAAGCTTTTAAGGGTATGACCGAGGCCAACTCGTCCAAAGGTTTAAGTATTAAAAACAGAGTACAAACGATGGCGAGATGGGCAACAATGGAGAAACAACAATACTAGTTTCCCTTAAAAAACCTACTTCAGAGACGGCCGTGGCTGACTGAGATGGTAGAGGCGTGTGCCTCAAGTTAAAGAGTTCCTTCAAGTTGCTACTTCGAGTCCCGTCCATGGAGCCCTACTTTTGTGGAGATAGACTACACTGATATAAAATTAACGTCCCACTTAAAGGGTCAAAGCATACGACGGGAACAGAGAATCACTCGGCTAATTGTTGCACTACAAACATTGAAACGAATTGGCCCTGAAATTGCAGCATTGCAACGAATTGCAGCATTGGCCCCCGATTGGTACTTGGGTGGGTGACCTCCTGAGAATCCATTCCGGGTGTTGCAGACATAGGGCTTTAGGGATTCGTCGGGTAGATGGCCGGGTGCGGTTAACGCTCGCTAAAACCCTTTGACCCTTTGAAACGAAATTCACCGCTCGGGTCTTACACGGAATTTTTAATAAGATGGGTTTTCACGACATAGTACCTCGTCGTTAAATCGGTTGGTGCACAAATAACAGGCTCTTTCTGCTGATGGTAGTATAGTCTAGGCAACGGAGGAATTGTTATTTACAGTCCACTGCCTCGATATGATTTAAAAGACTAAGATAAAAGCAGCTAAGTCGTCAAACGCCAAAGTGTAATAAATCTGTTAGCTGGTTTCGCGTGTAGCGCAGTGAGGCAACTTCCAGGGGGCCGTCGCGCGGTTATATTTGAATAGCGCCGCTAACATGGTGCACACGGACCTGTGGCTAGATTTAAAATCCACGGGAAGACGAACGCTGGTGTCCACCGATTATCTTGATGCCCGCAATGCTATGGCAAGCCATTCCGTCTTTTATAACAAAATTACAGATATCTCCAATTCAATTTCGGATATCAATAATTAAATTACAGATAATTTTAAATACGGCGAATTACAGATATCTTTAAAAGACTTATTGATATCCGTAATTGTATTATTGATATCCATGTTGAATTATTGATACCCGTAATTGAATTAGAGATATCTGTAATTGGATTGAAGATATCTGTAATTGAATTACAGATACCTTTAAATGAATTAGAGGTATCTGTAATTCAATTGAAGATATTTGTAATTCATTTAAAGATATCTGTAATTCAATTGCGGATATCAATAATTCAATTACGGAGATCAATAATTCAATTGCAAATTTAGGGGCGTCGGACGAACGTCTAACTGGAAAATCGTCTAATGGGATTATTGTCTAATATCTGCATAAATAAAAAATCTTGAAAATCGTCTAAACGGAATATCGTATAAAGGAAAATCATCTAAACGGAATATCGTATAATGGATAATCGTATAATGGAAAAATATCTTACTGGATAATCGTCTAACTGCGGTTTCTGATGTTATATGTATAGCCGCAGCGAGCGCGGCAGCGCGAGCGAGGCAGGGACATTAGACGATTTTCCATTATAAGAATTCCCAGTTAGACGATTTTCCATTATACGAATTTCCTGTTAGACGACTTTCCGTTATACAGTTACACGGTATACGTTCTTTCAATTATGAGATTTTCCAGTTAGACGATTATCCCTCGCCTCCAAATTTATGCAAATGTTTTTCGATATCTTCAAAGAATTACAGATATTTTTAATTAAATTAAAGATACCTGTAATTCTGTAATAAAAGACGGAATGGCATGCCATAAACTGCTTGTTTTCGAGCAAGAGTTCCTTATAACCCTCCTTCCTACGAACCTTTACAGACGCCTCATTACAGATTTACACTAATTTTTAACGAAAACCGGTAAGCGGTGAATACAGTGGTTTTGAAAAGTCATTTTAAGAAATCTAATCACACCTAAACCACCAGGTAGAACACAGTTCACTGTTCGACTTGAATTTTCAGAGAAAAAACATTTCTCCTTCCTCAGAAAATAACGCACAACAACGGAGGAAAAATAAGTTCTCCCCTGACAATTTGTAAAGAAGATTTTTTTGTCACCCTTAGGACATAATTTCCAATTGGCTAGAGAGTCGTGACAAAAACGCCTTATTCACTGCGGAGTTCGTATCTGGACCCAGTTGTTGAGCTAGCAGCAAGGGGCACTAAAAACATACACACAAGTAAACACATTAGCGTTCTTTGTCGAGCCAATACTGTGCGTGCGGATTTCTTAGACCTAAAAATGCTCAATTTGGAGGATTTGTTGGCAGGTACTGCAATTTTCAGCAAATGGAATCTTTTTTCTTTCCGATTTACAGTTTCATACTATGTGTTTGACCGCTTAAGGCATTGCACAAAACACGAGGGGATATTAACTGGTCAAAATAGTGTACACCGGATTACTTGCAAACATGGATTACCAAAGATTACCATGGATTACTAAGAATACCTGCGATTACTTCGGAATACCTCGGATTACCAATGGATTACCATCGGATTACCTGTTAATATTAATAGGTAGTCTAATGGTAATTCACTGGTAATCCGTGGTATTCCAAAGTAATCCGAGGACGACTCTTATTATTTTGAGTATATTCTTAAACTTACAGAGGATATATAATCTGAATACCAATAACAACTCAGAAAACTACGGATTACCTTCGATTACCATGCATTACTTCCAGAAAACATTAGTCAACGAAGTTTCTAATATCATACTGGATTACCGGGGATTATCTCGGATTACACATATCATTTTGGATTACTAAAATTTTACTTTACTGATAAAGTCTTATTTCTACAGAAGGGGATGTCAGCTCAACCATAAGCAAACGTATAGTTTTATTGATACTTAACATTGAAAATAGTTAAACGACTTATTAACAATTTATGTTTAATGTCATTAGTTCTAGTTACATCGACTACAAGTTATTTTATACCAAACATCTGCACAGGCTTTTTCACAGGCTTTCACAGGCATTCACAGGCTTTTTCACGTGACAAGCGTCGTCATCTAGTGGTTGAAACAGCGACAAGGAATCTTCGGTTTACTCGGGAGGAATACGTTGGTGTACTGGATTACTAAAAGGAATACCCCGATTACCGGAATAATAAAAGGAATACTTTGGACTACTGGAATACTAAAAGGAATACCCCGATTACCGGAATAATAAAAGGAATACTTTGGACTACTGGAATACTAAAAGGAATACCTCGGATTACTGGAATACTAAAAGGAATACCTCTTGATTACTGGAATACTAAAAGAAATACCTCGGATTACTGGAATGCTAAAAGAAATACCTCGGATTACTGGAATACTCCGGATTGCTCGAGATTACCTCCGGATTACTGGATTACTACAAGTAATACTTCGGATTACTGGATTACTACATGGAATACTTCAGGATTACCTCCGATTTTCTAAGGCGGAATACCTCGAAATACTGAGGATTACCTCGGATTACCACGGAATACCAGGAATACTACTGGATTACTAAGATTACCTGAGGATTACCAAGGAATACTGCGGATTACCAAACACATGTACACCGCATTACCAAAGTTGATACCCCCTCGACAAAACACCATTTTTGTAGGCCTAAGAAAGCCTTTCTCACGGCATTAGGTTGCCTAAAGATGGCGTTTTTTTTTTTTTACCTTCAGTGCCCCTTGTAGCTAGTTTATCGACTGGTTCCAGATACTAACTCCGTAGGTAGTATGGTGTTATTGCTTCTGCCGTATTCAATTGCCTAATTCTAAAAGATTTAAACCCAAAAATCACTTTAAAGAGGTACGCCTTGCAATGGTTAATTTCATCTTAGTGGATGTTTATCAATGGTTTACGAAACAAGTGAGTTTCTAAAAAAAAAAAAAAAATATGCATTTAGAATTTCAATGTCAAGAATTCTTTACCATAAAGCCGCCAATCAAATACGGGGTCTGTCAATAATTTGTGAATCTTCTATGAAATTGGGTTTTAGTAGCTACACGAAAAACAATATTGAATATCACTAACTGGGACCCCACCTTGAAAGTTGACACTCATAAAAGATTTCAACAGTCAAGGCGGATGTACATATATGCGGATGTACAGTTCCGGCAGAAAGTAAATTTACAAAACCCAGAATTATTG
>JAHWFP010114497.1:61879-74093 GCA_023313725.1 Lithobius niger
GGGGGGGGGCTTCGAACTTTCTAACATAGTTATTTGTTTTCAGTTACCCTTCCCTTGCATAACCCATCAATGCATGCTTTTCACACAAAGTCAGCAAATTTATAAACCGTTTTATGGTTGTTTTTTTTTTTTGGGCGGCGGGGAGGAGAGAGTTTTCAACTTGCTATCATAGGTATTTCTTTCCAGTTACCCTGCATGCGCCTCCGTACCAAATTTCATGCTTTTCACATAAAGTGAACAATTCCTTTAGTTTTGGGCTTAACTTGTCTTCGTCCTGCGTCACACAATCACTACAACAATTTATTTTGTATCGGAGTAAGTGGGAGTGTTCCATACCAGGGAAGGTATATACTACTTTCTAACCTGGTGTTGGGCAACTGGAAACGGCAGCCTTACTTCCAGAATTGCCACAAAAACTGTGTAACTTTGGTTCGCACCACGAACATGCTCCCGACTGTCGTTACTTCACTGAAGAAAGATGGTCATCGTTTTGCAATACTTTTAAGTGCAAAGCTCTCCTCAGTTTTCTGTTAACACTTGACGAATAATTTACACGCGTAAAATTCAGACATGGCGTGTCGACAACCTACTTATTTTTATTTTTATTTTTACTCGCAAAACTGTATATTTCCATCACTTGGTGTCTCGCTCGCACATGGTAGCCAAATCTTTCAGTTGCCCACTTCTCATTAAAACCTACTCGCTTTCCTTTTTTTAGCATCATGTGTCTTTTCTGTTGGCCAATGTTCGTGCGTTGTGAAAATCACGGTTGGTCAAAGAAAGGAAGGTTAAAGGCACATAAATCCCTCCGTTCTGGCCGCTTTACTCTGCGTCATCTACGCTAAAATATAGTTCAAACGACCGCAGCGCGCATTGCTCTATGACACTAGTCATACTCATTTCGGGGCCGCTGCAACGTGACACATCGTACGACCAAGTCGCAAACTTGAGCGAAGGATTAATTATCCTTCCTCCAGGGCCGCGGCTTGCCAGCGATGTGGCCGTTTAAAACAAGCCGTTTAAAACAAGCCTAATAACATTCACGCGCCACTACTGACATCTGCATCGTACCCTTAGACCAGCAAATGAAAGGTAAATCAGTTTATATAAAACTATTTCCGGTAATGTATCGAGTGAAACTGTTAAAATATACCGGAGGGAGTTATGTGCCTTTAAGGAAACGAAATTAGCAGTCAGTTTTAAATAAAAAAAAAACGAAGAACAGAAAGGAGCCGATCGTGTGAACCGCCAAAGATAACAAGACTAGTGAAGATGACAATAATAACAACAACAACAACAAAAAACGGGAAAAAAAAAAAAAAACGCGTGTCGTGAGTTCTGAAATGAAACCCGAAATGGCGAGTAACAGCTTCTGTTTCTTGGTGTCAGGTTAGCATAATTTGCCAGCACATTGAAGGCATTTGAACTGAGGACGCAAAACGTTCCGGGTTCAAATCCCGGACAGGCCCCCAAAATTGATGTAACACTTGAATTGAGGGGGATGCAAAAGGTTTCTACTTTCATGGTTCATGGTTGGGGTGACCCACAGATGTAAGCCTTGTTCACATTACAGTCAATCCTTCCCTAACCTGGATGACCACTCACTGACTTGAAAACGGAGATGTCTCTCATAATAAACTCATGTATCTCAACCCCTTTTCCCTCTACGCCCTCCTCCGCCACCCCCTACACACACATACGGCCTCATCCACGTCTCACCTAGAATGTTGTGTGTTGATAGTTGAGGCTATTCGTTCGCACTCATGTTTGCACTTGCTTTTCACTCCTCTCCCCTAGCCCTGAGGGCACAGCTCACCTAGCTGGGACAGAGAAAGGACCTTTCACAAAATAAGACAGCTCCCCCAAATTAGGCAAGGCAGACGGCAGTTTGCTGCATGTGTAGAGCAGCAGACTAAAGACAAATCCTCTACATCTCGTGTTTCTGAAATGCATCAGAACGTTTTTCCATCAACCTGATGACAAATCATATACACAGGCCTTGTTTCCCCTGTTGGGCCACGTAGGACCCAAGGTGGAAACAAGCCTGCCGAATTTTCGAGAAAACCTCCAAACACCCAAAGGGCAGACTCATTCATGGATCGTCTCTGCAAATTCAGAGGAAAAAAGCAACAAGATGTGGATAGACCAAACCAACACACTTGCTGCTGACGATTTTAGGAATTCAGATGAAGGGGCTCGCGTACCTATACAACAAATGGCGCAACAGAGAAGAGATGGCGGGGCCAACAATCACAGATATACTTAGAACTAAACCAGAAAATTTTAGTTGAGTTAAAGTCCCAAAGCAATCTGCTGCTCTCGTGTAAGGAGAGCTGATCAGACTTGCAACGGTTCTTGACCGAACACGTATGGCAGAATGCAGTGTTTCAGCTTTTAGAATGCCACGCAAAGCGTCTAGTAGTTCGTGTAAAGATGACCCGTTTGGCGGTGGTGAGTGTCCTAACCTGTGTGTAAGGATGCGAATGCCCTTCAAGATCAGACTGGTTTGCATACAACTACTTGGGTAGTTTATAAGTGCTTATACCACGTCTGTGACGTCAAGCTAACTCAACGCCACGCTAAATTTCTGTAGATTAAATCCAGTTAACTGTGACCGGAAGTGTGCGTCATCACAAAAAGTGTGGGTTATCAAGTTAACCAACACTTTTGCCAATAAACCAACAGTTTTGCCGATAAACCACACTTTTGAAACTTCCGGAGCACGCGACCAGGAACGCACACACCAACAACCAAATACAGCATGCAAAAAAACAGTAACGCAATAAAAACGTACAAAACGAATTACATAAAAGGAATGAAATCGTATCCCTACAAACTCTCACATGTTTGGCCCATAGCTAAGCTTATTCAGTCCGCGTTAACTCCCCCTCCCTCCCTCCATCCACAAACTAAAATGGAATGACCTTCATTCATACCGACACCCTATTACCGTATTTTTAAAACAATTCTCAAACTACAAACGCACAAAATGAATTATGTACCTTCCGAGAAATTGGCAGCTTTATCCCTGCTGTCTCACATATCGAATTATTCGCTCCAAACACGATAAACGCTTCGGTAAACACGAGGAGGTTCCAGCGTAAACCCAGCTTGTATTGCTAATCGACGCTTCTGTCTAACTCCCCCCCCTCCCTCCACAAAGTTTGAGCGAAAGGACTCGTCCATCTATCACACACTTCCCCCTCCACAAACTAAAATGGTGTGACCTTCATTCATATCGAGGGTAGTGATGATCAACGTTTTCTTGAAGCAATTTTCACAAAACACAAACACGTTTTAATACGAGTTAGCTTGACGTCTCAACCGTGGTATAAAACAGTTATAGGTTAGAAGCGAGAGGTTATCGATTTTTAACCCACGGCTGCGATTATTATCCCTGCTCTCGTATGCAAAAGTCTCGGGCTTCGCCCTCGACCTTTGCATACTCGAGCAGGGCCAATAATCACAGCGGTGGGTCAAAAATCGACAACCTCTCGCTCTAACCAATAACTATTACTTATATGGTGTTGTATATATTTGATGTTCGGCATAAGCTGTGCTAAATTTGTTTACCGGCTTTTAGGGACCTTGTCGGGGTTCATTGATATGACAAAATTGTGGTAGTTTTCTGAGTGTCTCTATTTTTCTAAACAAAATACAGTGATTTAAATTTTTTTAAATTTCAGCAATGGTTTTATTTTACAAAGTGTCTAACTGTGAATTCTTCTGTAAAAATTTCAGCAAGACATCCCAATAAATTTACCCAGGAGAAAAACATAGTAAAAACATTAAATGTTCTTTACTGGCCACCCGCATCAGGTTTTGCAATCACACTTGCTGTCCAGATGCAGCGAACTATGTCGATGACCCGGGAGATGATGACGACTTCATGCAGGACTTACCGAAGATGTGGGAAGAAAAGGACTTGCACCCATGGAACACGGGTGTTTTGTTTCTGGAGGTATAAGCGAATTACAAGTGAGTGAATTTGTACAGTTCGACTAGGAGAAAAAACTTGTGCAATGGGACAATGTGTGTGCATCAGAACAAAATTGTATGTGTTTTGTGTGGAGTACATGAGTCTTGTTGCCGATTATGTCTTGCTTGATATTGATAATACTGAGGGGAAATAATTGTAGTGTACGAAGGTTATTGATTGCCAAAATTATAACGTAGGGAATTAAATAGGGTTAGCATACAGCATGATGGTGATGGGGACATAAAATTGAAAGGGAAATTGTTATGTCTGTGACTGTATAGTGTATAATTCACAAGGATGAAGTAAAACCCAATATTTTAAGGGGAATTGCTGTGATCTGTAAGGAGGAGTAATTGGGCAAGGCATGGTATCTTGGCAAAATTGGGTTTGGGGAGAATTTGGAATTATTTTTAGAAATTTTTATTGGTTTTTTTTTGTGGACTTTTAAGGATAGGATAGTTTAATAAATGACAATTGGGATCGGCTTTGGGCAATTTTATAACCAAGGGAGGGGGGGTGTAACAAGGTGAACCGGCTGGTCAAGGAGCCCCTGTCTACCTGTTACTGTAGTCTGAAGGTCCCTATTGTGTGCGCGGTTTATCTTGAGTCCTGCAGGTATTTTATGAGCGGCTACGTCTTCCCGGAGGGGGCGGCTTTAATCGACGGCCGCCATTGTTTTTGTAACCATCTCGGATATCAACAAGGCACTCTGCTACCAAAAACATACAATTGATTATCTGTGTCGTTCTGGGGCAAACTCAAGATATGCCGCGGACACTATGAGACCTTTAGCCCTAGTACCTTGGTAAGCTAGCTCAAAGGAGGCATTACCCCCAGGCTTGCATCACTATTGCACCACTCGGCCTGATCTTGATGTCACGGCATCTCCGACCCTTTATAAGGCGAGTGTGAATGCCGGTCGCGATCAGACCTGGTGGGCTTGGAGGCAAGCACACAGGTTAGGACGTGGTCACCAGAGTGGGTGTACCCACCTTGTTGAAACATAGTAGATGTTTACGCGGTCTTTGAAAAGCTAAACACAGCAGTGACCAACGTGTTACTCGACCAAGAACCGTTTGCTGTCCAATCAGCCATCCTTACGTGAGAGCAGCAGTTAACTTGGGGACTAAAACAACAAACCAAGTGTCGTTATTGAACCTGGTTTAGTCTCAAGTGTTACTGTGATTGTTGGCCCGCCACACAGCGCAAAAATTCACCAGGTAGGGAACGTGTAAATAATTTCGAAAATATTTTTAGACTCTTTCACACATATACATGTTGAAATTTGTAAATATAGAAATCTATTGTATGAAAAAATGTGCTTCGGCTATATACATTTCAGTCCTAACTCTAGGTCAAGTGGTCGGGGGGGGGGGGATGTGACATGACCTCGCTATACGAGCAAGACCAAATAGACAGGCCAGTCACTAACAAAAGCAGCCCATACGGCGGCTTCACTGCGCACGCGAGAGCAGGTGAAACAGCCGTCAATTGCGGCAGTCTTGCGACGTCGCATAGCAACTGTCTTAAACGGCACCGTTAGAATATTAGCCTAAAAAGATGGCACCGTTTGCCCTCTCTCTGTAAAAGCAGCCTAAACGGTGCCATCTTTCATCCCACCGCAACGTGAATCTTATAAACGACGTACAATTCCACAACCAGTGAAGCCGTGGGAAGTGTGACCGAAACTGCATTCGGTAAATCGAGGAATTCTGGTTCGCAAGTCTTAGTGCAAAGGACGGCGAGGGATGAAGTAATCTGGGACCAAGCATAAATCTCTGTGGTTCAAATCATTTTTAACCGTAACCATGTATCACTATTGCGAAGAAGTACAGCTGGATTATAGCATTTACTGTTAATAAGCTTAAAATATTAGAGTAACAAACACACTTTAACTCCTTAGACAAAGTGGGCTCTGATTTGATCGGCCTCGTAAGGCAATCTTACATACTGTGTTTTTTTTTCCGGTTGTTACACCTAATTATTTTGGGGGTAGGGGGGGGGGCGGGTGGAACAGCCCGGGATGATTTGTACTCGTGTAACTTTAATCAGAGTTACACACCTCTCGTGATTTACCAAGTCGAACTATAACATCTAACTTCGTGTGGAATAATTTTTTTTATTTTATTTTATTTTACTGGAATTGTTTTTTATTTCAACGGAGGTCGTCAAGAAGTATATTATTATTTTGGGGACTCGAACCGTGTAATCTACATTTGTAGCCAAACTGGGGTTACTTTTATCTTGGGAACATTTATTTATCTTTACATTACCATTAATGTAAACATTTGTAAATGTAATGACTAACATTACATTTATCTTGGTTACAGTATTATGGGCATGGCAGATGCAGACAGCACGAAGACGTCACGGCACGTCCTTGGTGGGTCTTCTGGGATGAAAAGTCACTGTCAATAACGACTGGACTGGTGTGTGAAGAGCGAGGCAAGACGGCATCGAGATGGAAGAGACGAGCGGTGGGTGGACCGATCGGCAGTTGACTATGAGCCCCATGCCGAGCGTAAAGAGGAGGTGGACGGGAAGAGGAAGAGAGGTCGCCCGCCGTTCGCCGAGGAAAATAGGGAAAGAATGAGTAGGTGGCGACGGGAACAATATCGACAGAAGGTGGAGAGTGAGAAGAAAAGTAAAGGTCGTCTCTACGACATGAAAGCTGTGGAAAGGGCTAGGAAGGAGAAGGAAGAAAGGGAAGCCAGGGACGCTAGAAAGAAGGAAGAACATTTGCGTAAAGAGGGAAAGAAGGAAAGGAAAGAGAAACGTAGACACAAGGAGAAGGAACGCCGACGTCTTAGAGAGGAAGAGGACGGCAGAATGCGTTTAGATCCACCAAATGCGAGAAGTAAGAAACGCCAGGCAGACCCGATTCGGGACTACAAGTTCAGGATGGTTTGGCCAAAGGTCGGGGAAGTGGAACAGTGGAAAGAGGTGGCGCGACTAGCACACGTGGTTGAATGGTTCCCGAACTTTGAGGCGGTTGTAAGAGGTGTACCGACAGTAGCAAATGAATTGGAGGAGGTTGAGGCAACAGCAAAAGGAGTGACAGGACCATCTAGGGAGGTTGGGGTCCAGTCATTCAAACATTTGGCGGCAAGAGTGGAGGGGGGGGGGGGGCAAAAGTAGAAGAATGGTGGGTTTTTCTGAAGGACCACGAGCCATTTTGTCTGAAGCCGGAAACCAAGCCAGAAGCCAGGCAGTGAGGGAAAGAAGGGGATAGCAAAAGGATATGTGTAAGGTCCCCTATCCCGAATACGTGCGGTCCAGATAAACCAGGCAAGGAGGCCACCACGCGGCACCGATGACAAGGTCCTGTGGGAAGTCTGGACCATTGGAGGATTTGTTGTGTCCAATCGAGTGGCCAGCACCAAAACACCAAAATCTCATCATTCCATTCAATGAGGAAGTTGAGAAGGAAGACGAGGGAGAATCAGAGGTCAATTTGCAGCCACCACCATTAGAATTGGACGACGAGGACGTTGCTGACCTGTGTAGATGGTTCGACACCTTTCTGCAAGAAGTGGTGGAGGAGAAAGAACCATTCAATGAAGATGATGTTATTGATGTTCAGGCTTCAGAAGAGGAGGCGTCATGGTTGGCGGATGTGGAAGAGAAGCTGGGGGCATCAATGGACTAACAAGTGCAAGGACAATACAATGGTATGAAAGAAAGTACAGCAAGGACCTTTGTAATTTTGTTTTGGACTATGGGCAAACGCCCTTGTGCGGAATATGTGCCAAAAATTGATGATTCGTGAAGAATTTTTTAAATATAAACGAGAACCTTGTGCTTCAATGTTGGATAACTATGTTGGGGGTAAGTGCAAAATGATACGTCTTTTTTCAGCAGGACGTCAAATAAATGAGTGCCCTGTAAAAACATACAGATATTTTAAATTTCTCTAACTCACAGCCCGCACTTGACCCAAGGAACCAGCCAAGGTTGGATTGCAAAATTTTAAAGGGTAAATGCTGTTTGTAAATAGGCTAATTCTGGAATTTAAGTTACCAACGTTTTGGAAAAACGACGGCAACAAATTTTCGGACTTAAGAGTTGAAATTTGGGGTATAAATATTTGTACATAAATGCCTGCTTTCGACTGTACCATATTTTTAGGAGAGGGGGATGTGGCACCCCGGCCCTACGAGATGACGCTGGGACGGGCAGCCACTAGGAAGCGCCCCTTAAAGGAGCTTCACTGCTTAGCTAACGTGGCGGGCAGCAGTCTCGCAAGACATGCTCATACACGAGCGCGCCTTCTGGCAATGTTTCGACAGAGCTCGTTCACAGTATAAATACTGAATAAGTTGTTGAAGCGGGATCAGAAAGCCACGAGCCACACACGAGGCAGGTGTGTGGTCGTTCTCCTTTAGCCAACAAAACCCAACGACGTAATATCGACACTCAAAGTTGCCGTAGACGGAGCAACAAATACGGGGACGAGGTCGACCTAGTCTGGTTCGCTGACGCCGATTGATGAAAGGCCAGTGAGGTGAGAGTAGACTGGGGCTCAAAGCACAAATACGTGTGGTTTCAGTCTGTTCTAGCTGTAACCATTAAGGCGCACAAAACCCCGTGCCGCAACGTATAAATGCCGATAAAGTGTTGAAGCAGGACCAGAAAGTCACGAGCCACACACGAGGAAGTGTGTGGACCGGACTTCTTAGCCAACAAACCCAAACGACGTAATATCGACACTCAAAGTTGCCGCAGACGAAGCATCAAGGGAACGAGGTCGACATAGTCTGGTTCGTTGACACCTCTTGACGAAAGGCCAGTGAGGTGAGAGTAGACTAGGGCTCAAAATACAAATAAGTGTGGTCTCAGTCTGTTCTAGCCGTAACCATTAAACGCACACATTTTAGTACCGCAGACTCATTGTTTCAAAGGCATGAGTCATGACTTCAGCATTTTAATGTGTATATCATTCAAGGGCAAGGATGAATTACTACCCTCGGCTGGTAGGTGCATTAGATTACTCAATATCAAGGAGAATTGGGAAACGGTAGCTTCCCTAGAGAATTGAATGTAACTAATGGAATCTGGCACAAAATTACTGCAAGGAAACACTTTGCTCAAACAATTTGCAAAAACCAAAATTAGACATCGCTGAGAGAACCGTAATTAGATTTAGGTAAGCAAACCTAACGTACTTGATTCGCCCTGACCATCGCTAGAAATGACATCACTGTTTTCGTAGTGTGTATGTGTTTTCGTACGCTACTATGTATAGGGTGCTGCTATTCAGCCCCACCCTATAAAGTATGGTATCTTGCTCTTATGTCTTCACGTATCAAGATGTCATACCTACAGTTCACAAAACGGAAAGCACCCAATATGTGCCTACCTCATTTCTACCAACTTCTGGCTAGCTTAGTTAAGTCCTTTCTGCCATAAGGCAATTTAACTTGATATAGTTAATACACTAGTTTTGACCTCAGTTCAGTTAAACCTTATCCCAAACATCGAGTCTGTTATTGTTTTCTAATATCCAAGCGATTAAAAATTAAATATTAGGCCCAAGGGTTCACAAAGAAGAAGCAGAAGTACCGTACAGCTGTGTCAGACGGTAATGTCTTTTCCTCTAGACACGACTGACCTTATACGGCAGAAGCGATTCCCCCTACATTTTGTCGTTTATTTAGCCGATTCTCACACGAGCACACTTTTCCTCCACTCCCGATTACCCACAGGGTCAACAAAACTCAATATGGCTTGCTCTGTTTACGTGCAGCATCACCCCCTTTTATGGTATGCGTTCACCATTGGTCTCTGTCGGTCACGTGAGAAAAAGTCGGTTTGGCCACGAGGTTTGGCCACGTCGCCTGATCATCGAACCGGGACAACTCTACTCCAAACTCTGATCCCAACCCTGTCACACGAGCCAACTTATCCACCAGGCCCGTTTTTTAGTCGCATCGGGAGTAAAAATCTTGCCGTTCGATATGGGCTTAAGGCAGCGCCGTAACGTACAGGTATGCTAGTTACGCAATGCATATATGGGCTCAGACCTTCAGGGGGCCCGACTGGGTCTGCGAGCGCACATAATTAAAAAATCGTGTATACAAAAGTTCATGCTTAATGAAGATTGTGTTGCGAAAGGATGAATAAATTTAAAAAAAAAGTTAAATAAGAGCATGGAAACATGTTTTATCTGCTAACAACAACAAAGTAAGTTTTATGTTGAAGATACTGTATCGCACATCCACGATCTTCAGTGTCCGTTAAACAAGTGATTTTGATGACATTTGGATTTGGCTGATAAATTTTGCATCATTCTCATGCACGAGATTTCATGAAAATTGGTTCAGCCATTTTACATGTAGTGTAAGGTTTGGCCGTATCGTTCCATTCGAACACGTAATGACAGTTATTAAATAATTATCTTCAATTATGGGTCATTACCCCGTTCGACAAAGAAGAACTTTTGTGATACAATTGCAAGCCTTAGAACACCGTGAAGCAACAAACTTTGCCAAGAAGACTGTAGTTCCATTCTTTGCAACATTAAAACTTGGGTTTGGCAGGGAAACTTGCTATTTAAGAACAGAACGTTTACCGCCAGAGACACTCGCAAAAGGTAGCTAGCTATACAAGCGGCAGAGAGATGCTCTTTGTCGTCTTGCAGGACAAATTCAAATTGATTGATGTCACGTTTTAAATAATTCTTGTTGTATATAATGCTGAAGGAGTAAGTAAATTGGATCATTTGTTTGCAACCGTGAGTCGACCCATCGAATTTATAGTAGCCAAAGTCTTAGCACTAGTTTAAAAAATAAGGAACTGGGGAGGGAAGGGGGGAGAGGCCCACACAGACGTTTTGGGTAGGGGCCCAGTCCAAATTCGTTACGCCACTGGCTTAAGGATAAACAAATCCAACCCAAACTGATCTTGCATCTGCTGGCATTACGTTCGAACAGATAATTAACTCAAGCTTGCTTCCATCTGCTGTAGCCCTATTTATGCTGGTTAACGAAAAGTAGATTGTCAGCATTTTCCGTCGTCAGGATTCTAGAACTCGGTCTCACATACTTGAGGGTTTTCCATCAGGGTTTCCCCGTTGCTTCTTTTCGTCCCTGTCTGCCATGAGTTTTCTGGCAAAGAGTGCGTAAGGTCGAAAAGTGTGCCAGTTGCACACGCCGCTGTAAGCATTAAATGAGTACTACTCTTCCTCTTGGATGGTGCGTGGATGACAGATCTATGGGACAAGGTGTTGGAGGTCGGCGCAGATTCTTCCCCTTTTCTGCTCTGAGTTACACGCTCCGAACTCTTATCAAAATAACGCTGTCTTTTTGTGGAACAAACAAACGAGAAACAAAAAAAGAACGAGGCAACAGAAACAAACTTTGCATGCTTAGCGACATATTCTTCGGAGGGAAAACGCAGACAGAGCTCACGTGGTGTCTCGAAAAACCCCAAGGCAAAGTGTTAACCGTTGAGCATTACCGCTTAATGCTACTTATTCCTATACTATACAACCACTCACTTGTCAGGTATCGGCCTTGTGACATACACACGAGGTCAAATAAAAAGCATAGATAAACACTGTGTTTTTGCTCAACCGAAGTTCTATGACTTTCGCCAGTAACACGGACGGATATAGTGACACAAAGACAACGTCCTTGTAAATGCCATTCTTCTTACAAACTAGTCATTATACATCGTCGGCAAGTATGGCCAATGATTTGCAAATGACATGGTCACTTTCACGTCATTTTCGACGTTTGTAATGGGGAGCTGTAGCCTTCCTATAGATAGGAAGCTATTGTGGTGCTTAATGGAGGTTTCATGGGGACGGTGGAGATATTGTGGGGCAAGGTTGGCCATCATTTTGAATTGTGAGCAGCTGCATTCTAGTTAAAACGGAATCTTTGTTGCAAATTATGCATAGATGCAGATGTTTATGCCATCGTTTTCCCCCTCCTCCCCCCCCCCCATAACTTATTTCCAACCGGCACACCGCCAGCCCCCCCTGGGGGGGGGGGGAGCAAGAGGCCCCAACTCAGCATTTTTCAATGGAATGGGGGGGTAGAGGAACACCTTGCTTGAAAGGTCTTCATTACGCGAGTAAAGTGCCGCAACGATAGCTTCGATACGATGAGTCCATCCAAAATGGCAGCCGGTCAAACATTAGGAATTTTTTCTACATCTCTATGTCTTACTCATGCTAAAGTCGTCGTAACGGGACGTAGGTGGCCGGGGGGAGGGGGGGGGGGGCATTAA
>JAHWFP010114498.1:0-11687 GCA_023313725.1 Lithobius niger
GACGTTAGACGCCAGTATAAGATGAGAAGATCCTTTGCTCTGCTTCCTTATTGCACATCACAAAAACGTAAAATGGTTATGAAAAGTATTACACTAAAAACTTCCATTGTATACCACCGTTAGGTTACGATGAAATTTCTGCCTATTTTGCCTTTCCATTGTTGTTCTGGTAGCAAAACATGTCAGTTATGACATACTGAACGCATAAACTGCAAACTTCTATATGAGGTTGTTGCCCCTTTAGACCGTGATAAACGCACCGAATAGCGGGGCAATTTCAAATGACGTCATCTCGCCGGCTGTACACTTAGCTACACTGATAAGAACATCATTGAAGGTTTCGACGTCAAATGCTAAACAGGTCTCGACTAAGTGCAAAGTTTCTGTGTTGCGGAAATGTAACCAAGACAACGGGCGAGTGTACCGCCACAGAGCCGCCAAGAACAGACGGCGCAAATGGGCTTAAATTCGGTTGAAACCAACGGCTAAATCACCCATCCATCTTCAAAGCTCGTTCATGGCGAAAAACCCATCTCGAAACAGGCGGTCATGTTCGTGTGACCTAAGTTAATTCATTGCAGTTCTGTTATTGTTTTTTTTTTTTTTTTTTTTTGCTTTGCGTATTACGGATAGCAGCTTTCGGCGGATAGCAGCTTTCGGCGCATTGAAATGCTCAAGTTAAGTTCCAGGTTGATGGCAACTGGTCTACTCGACGATTTTTGTGAAACTTGGGTGCAGATGTGATGAGGAGAGTTGTCCGGGCGATTAATTGGACAAGAAATGTATCACCATGCTAAATGCTATCATGGTTAATTACTGAAGTATGCATCACACACCATAGGAATAAACATGTAAGGAGGAAAACCAATGGGAAAACGATGAACAAATAAAAAAAAAACGTAAAATACAGACAAGAATTGCAGGCACTAAGGAAAATGTGCAACCCCTTGAATCACGTGGAATGCTTCCATGCGTTCTTGAAATTTCGTGCAATTCAGAGCTCTCAACAACTATTTTACGAATAATGTATTCGACTGCAGTTATTTCGGTTCGATTTTCGTAGTTTAATTTCACATTCGTATTAAATTAAAATTAATTATCACCATCTGTCCAGGAACTTCATTTCTCATCACCATTGCACGATCAAGAAATGAATGGTCATCAATAAAAATTAAACGCTATTAATATTTTTTCATAATAAACCCCTTCGAATTAGGACGGGGGCCATCTTGTTATTATACTTCTCTCAGTCGTCATGACAGCCGTTTACAGCATAAATTTAAAGCAAAGCAAAAAAAAGAGACTAGTGGTTTACTTACTTACTTTATGGAACCAATAAATTCAATTCAATTCTGTTTTCAGAGCCTTACTTGTTTTCATTTCTTATGTACAACAAGACGCGCAGTTTCTGTATCAGAAGGGTTGGAGGGCTGCGGACCAAAAACAAGGTAAAGGGAAGAATTACTTTATATTATTCCTAAACTACCAATGAAAAAAAGAGTAAATGATCCAGTACTGTAAGAAGCTACTCAAGATTGGGCGATCGTAAGATAAAAGTTTGGACGTTTTTGAATTGTGATGATGCTTTCACGCATCAAGCAGGGCAGTCGGGGAAGTATCTTCCGGCAGAGGCAAATAAAAAAAAGGTTTATCGAAAGGTTAAAAACGGTGAATCGTACTGAATTTTCTTCAACCCGACTGAGGCAGTATTGGACAAACTGCTTCTGCATTATAAAGCAACATCAGTCTGGGTTAATTAAAATTTCCTCCTTGCGCTAATGAAGCAGCTTCGAAGGAATTTTAATGCGTTGCGGCAACAACATGCAATACGAGCTTACTTCCATCTTAAACACAAATGGAGGTTTCTTACTGGACAATGAAACTCCAACTGTCCTTTCGGTCTGACAAGCCCATGCATTTCCGTCAAACCACTTATGAGATCGGGCTTAAAAACACTTACGCACGTTGGGCTACACGGATCTGGGTGCTGCACCACCAAACCAGCAATATGCTGATGTTTCATCTACCCACTCCCGTCTCAAGATAACCCCAACAATGCTGCGCCTTTAGCCTGGAATCTCAACAAGACTTTTCAATTGAAACAGCCAACCTCTAGCCGAGCTGAAAGGCACTGTAGCATTGTTTAGGCAATTTCTCAGCATTCAATCGAGTTTACAATGAGCTAGTGTCAAACTGCAAACACCATGTGTCAAATGTAACGATCGTTGTTGCAGCGTGCAATGCTAGCCGACTTCAGGCAAGAATGCCCACTGTCGGAGCCACAGGTCCAAGCAGCACTTCCCATCCACCAATCCTCCCACCTTCATTTTTGGTCAATTAAACCTTAAAACTACGCTAAAGTCCCTCTTGCCCAAATGTCAACTAGTCTTAACCTTCTAGTCTAACATCCGAAAGGCCAGCTTTAGGCCTTAGCCCTGGTCTTGCCCAGTTAATTTTCCTTTGTCTTTTATTTCAACGCCACAGTGTCCCACCCTCATTCCATCCCCATTTATCTAATGCTAACTTAATTTTCGTTCTAGCTTGGCTAAAGTCGCCCAGTTCAAGCGTCTAAGTCAAGCGACACTTTATGATTAAACACTACCAACAACTAAACCATCCTCGACTAGAAATGACTTTGACATAACGCCTTGTGTTCGAATCTTTTAATCCCCAGTACAATCCCGCCATTCCCATTACATCGTCGAACTCCCCTCTTTAAGTTTTCCCCATTTTCATCTTGCAGCGCACTCAAAAATCACCACACCCACTCCCAATATTATTCGCCACAAAATGGTGCATCGCAAAAGCAAACGGACTCAAAGTTTATTAAAATTGTGCTCCAATTATGCTATCGAACTGCTTTTAAATAGTTTTAAATGCAGTTTTCTTCCTAATCATAACCCAATACTAGATTTAAGGTTTGAACTTGCTTATGTGTGGTCTAAAACTGTAGATTGTCAGTGGAGCGCGCGCCCGCAAGGAATGTGGAGGAGAAGGGGCGGGAGACAAGAAAGATGACCTTAATGCGGCTCACGCAGGTAGGAGCATCTTTATAATAATATCGGAGACCGGCTAAAAGAAAAAGGAAAGCCTAAAGGAAAGCCTAAAGGAAAACCACTTCTCCCCGCCTCGCGCCCGCATTGAAAATGCACTCTCCCACTCTACGTGCAGCCAAAAAGAAGCCAGGCATGAGTGGCCGATCAATCTGACAAGTCTTCGGGAAGAGTGCCGCGAAAATGTCCCGGTAAATGTGTCCCGGGAAATGTGACCGGCCCCGTGCAAAGCACGGGCTTCCTCTAGTCTTTATTATAATATCGGAGGCCGGGTAAAAGGAAAGCCTAAAGGAAAACCACTTCTCCCCTCCTCGTACTCGCATTGAAAATGCACTCTCCCACTCTACTTGCAGCCAAAAAGGAGCCAGCCATGAGTGGTCGATCAATCTAACAAGTCGTCGGGAAAATGTCCCGGGAAGCACTCTCCCACTCTACCTGCAGCCAAAAAGGAGCCAGCCATGAGTGGTCGATCAATCTAACAAGTCGTCGGGAAAATGTCCTGGGAAACACTCTCCCACTCTACCTGCAGCCAAAAAGGAGCCAGGCATGAGTGGTCGATCAATCTGACAAATCGTTGGGAAAATGTCCTGGGAAATGTGACCGGCCCCGTGCAAAGCACGGGCTTCCTCTAGTTCTGAATAATAGCCAAACGTGTTACCTTAAAATAGGAACAACAGCCTACACAAGAAAATAATAACGTCCACCTTTCACTACATCCAAATTGTCTCAACATCCACATTGAACAACCGCCAAATATAAGAACCGCCAATTATGGCACGTGTATAATCAAAGTGGGAACTATTCAGGCGTCCCGTCAGAACCCGCACTATGGGAGTGCAGGAAGGGGGTGCGGTGGGGGGCAGGGATGTTCGGGGGGGGGGGAGGAGGGGGTGCGCAGCATGCGTACGGGCACAACTAGTATTAGTAGATATTAGTAGATGTGGCTTGAATGAGGTTAGGAGGATGCGGCGTTGAAATGGGAGACAGGAGATTTAGCTAGGCAAGACTATGGCTTAGGCTATAGTCCTAGGCTATAGGCCTAGTCGACATTAGCGCTAGAGGGGGACTTTAGGGTCGATTCAAGATTAAGTTGACCAAAAATTAGGGAGGTAGGATCGGATGGGGATGGCAGGTGCTGCTTGGTCCTGTACTATCCGAGAAGAAATAAAGTTGGTAAAATTGAGTTGTTCGAGCGGGCAAAATCGGATAAATTTTCACTACAAAAAATTCCAGTTTCCATGAAACTTCCATTTGCATATTTATTCGGTCAGTTTGAAACTAAAATTTAAGACGCGGGTCCCCCCCACCTCCCATTAGTTTTCGTAAGAGTACCATAGTGGATGCGAGTCTGGCCGTAGCAGCCGGCAAAAAAGAAGTTTCGCGAAAATTTGCATAGTTGACAAAATAGAAAATTAAACTGGGCCGAATTGTTCCTGTTCTTTTCTTCTGTTAGTTCATCATTCATCAAGGCTTGAAAGATATCGTTAGATAATACAAAAAAAATAATAATAACCTGAATAATGCACAAAACTGTGTCCCAGCAGATTTTTCGTCGTTTGAAGTCGCGATAACATTAAGTTCAAAAAAATCGTACACGTTTGGCAAAACTAAAAAAACTGAGTTGGCTATTAAGCCTCAACCCCCCCCCCCCCCCCTATTTTATTTGCTACTAGCCCTGCTTCTGTTAGAACAGTTGCGCCGAGAAGGGGATTCAGTGAGGAGCAACTGTTACGGGTTATTTTAGACTTACTTGACTTACTTGTTATTTTACGGGCGGGATGGTTGAAAAGTACTGAAATTAGTACACCAAATCACAACCTGAATTAGGTACCGGTATTATGTGGTATTTGGGTACTTGGGTATTTGGGTATTTGGGTACTCCTCTCCAGACCGGGGGGGGGGGGGGGGAGATCGCTGCATTAGCCCATCGTTGCCATGATTTAAAAAGCATCTTAGGTAAAGCAGTAACGCCAAGAAAATCTGCACAAAACAAACTTACTATAAGGACATCTGGGAAGTTTTCGCCGTCTAAAGTATTGATAGCAAATAATCTCAAAAAATCATGTACTAGTTGAGTTCTAGTTCGTCTGCTATACCCATCGCTGCCATGATTTCATTAAAGCAAAAACGTCAACTAAATCTGTACTTCATGAAAATTCGTACTCCGTGAATAGTTAGCAAAATAAAAAAAACCCGAGGTGGAAAAACTGTGTTGGCCGTTTTATTTGCTAGTAACCCATTTTCTGTTACCATATCGCTACTGTGATTTGAAGATCCTTTTGTGTTAAAGGCAAAAAAAAAAACTAAATTTTTCCAAAGCAAATTTGTTAAGAGATTTAAAAATGTCGAAGGTCCCAAATTTGACGATAAGTGTCCATAAGATCCCAGATTAAAGCACAGAAGCCGCCCTAAGTACCGAAATAGAGGGGGGAAATGTTTCTATGATACGCTGAATCAGAGGAGAAAAATTCAAAATGGAACATGTCGATTTGAAATGTGGTTGCTTTTTTTTTCACCAATACCTCAAATTGTTTTGAAAAAAACTGAGTGAAAGATTTAGCATTTTTTTTCCATCTTTCGACGTTCCATTATTTAAAAACTAGCGTAAGTTGTTACTTTAGAATATGGAGATTTTTTGCAAAAATTCCGCTAGGCTTAGTCGTTTTAGATTTTACTATTTTTCGCCTTTTGGTAGTTCATTAAAAAAAAAATCTGCTTCCGGCAAGGGCAGGGTGCATCCTTTGCCCTGACCCCTTTCCCTTCTGCGCCACGCTGTCATACAGCAGTTAATCGTCACATAAAGGTTCAAAACGTACACATATGCCAATCGCTAATGTTCAATGGCTGAATACGGGTCTGTTTATATAACTTTAAACTGAACTCTATTGATGTAGTTTGTAAAGAAAATGACATGGTTTAAAAAAAAAAGATTTAGTCACAATTAAGTTTTTTCGAAACTTGCCAGCCGGAAGAACGAATATATAAAACTACCGAAATCATCTTGAAAATTTGTTGCAGATGTGCTCACTGGAGCAAGAAACAAGCACTAAAGTATTGTAAAATACATCAGCTTCAGCTTACAGCGTTCCCCTCCCCCCCCCCCTCCCCCAACCCTAACTCATTGTACACTAACTCATTGTAAACTCGATTGAATGCTGAGAAATTGCATAAACAATGCAACAGTGCCTTTCAGCTCTGCTAGAGGTTGATTGTTTCAATCGAAAAGTCTTGTTGAGATTCCTGGCTAAAGACGCAGCATTGTTGAGGGTTTCTTACGACGTAAATGAGTAAGTGAAACATTCGCAAATTGTCCGCGTGGCGCTGCAGTGATAATGATCATTTCAGCCTTTTTTCTGAGCGAGGGAACAGTTAATACATCGCCATGCTAACTTTTAAACAGCTCCTCTAGTGGTAAAGGTAAATAATATGGCGTAGGATTTATTTGAAGGCCACTTTCGATTACGAAAAAACTTTCGATTACGGGACACAGATGTTAGGCAAAAAGTTTACTATACACGCCTCACTCCGTCAAACATAAATACAACTTACGTAAGATATAGAAGACGTTTTAGGACTTCAAAGTCTAAATTCAGTTTTACATCACTTTTTCCAGCTGGAGCTTGTTGGATCGGTAATTTAGCAGTAGCCTTTATCTTGCTTGCGTTTCGATGCGCATCATACTCTTCTTTAGTCATTATGCGATGGAACTGAGCATACCCCTAGTTATTAATGTAACTTACTGCATTCTTCCATCTACACGAATTGCGTTCGCTTCAAACAAAACTGTCTCTTCAACTGCCTTTTAGTGGAATCCGACTAACTTCCATAATTGTAACAAGCTCCCCATCCCTTTGGACACTAACGGTCCCTTTCCAAACCCATTTGAAAACACGTTATTAAATAACATTTTGAATGTAATACACAACACGTATTCGGTTTTGAAAATCCTCTTCGTTTTCGCTAATAATCTTCCAACGATCTGTTCCATCAGTTTGACAAGCCAAATGATTTCAATTTATTGCAAAATGGCGCATATTTTATTTGACGTCATTCGCCGTCATCTTAAAACTTTTCTGGAAGAGCTCGTGCTTTGCCAAACCGTAATCAGGAAAGAGTGAGTCCTTTTGCCTGGTCGTGGGTGTTGTAGAACACGTGCAGCTGCTATCCCCCTTCCCCACTACCCCCCTCTTTCCTTTTACTCATTGTAGTGACTTATTGATTTTGGCCCCTTGCTATCTTATCGTTTGATGCTGAGAAAAGGGAAAGGAACAGTACGCGACGGGGTAGCACCTGGTACGAACACGGGCCATGCACGTGCAACGAGGGAACGCCGGCTGGGCCGTTATGACCCGTTCTCAAATTGAAAATGACGATGATTTCCAAGCCGAAATGGAGACGAACTTGGCGCTCATTTGACACCATTCGTACATGAATTTCCCCCTTTTGAAAACATCTTAAAATCCCCGGGCAGCCGAATATTTTATACGAGCTGCTTATGTGATGGTGCAGGAGACCGTTTCTGTGAATTCATAGGCCTAGCGTTTCACAGAAATGTTTTCAACAAATGTACTCTCTTCTGTGGTGAATTGCATTTGCATATTAGTCGTCTACTGAGCTAACACGCAGTTGTTTGCTGACAGAGGAAGTGAGTATTAAACAACGGCTGTGATTTGCATACTCATAAAACACAACAGAAATCTAATGCAGTGAAAAAAGTCAAATTTCAAACATCTGACGCTTTAAGTTTCACAAAAAAGGCTACAGGCATCGTTATCTTACAGCTAAGGTATCGATTTGCCCTTTCTAAAATTGTATTTAATTATTTATCGTCAGAGATGAATAAAACAGAAGCAGTATGCGGGGAGTAGATTACGCATTCATTAGAATAAAAACAAGCTCTCTATACCTTTTTTTGTGTGATTGTTTGCCAGATAGCGGTTTTCATCTGGGGACCAAAACGTTGGGTTTTGCATAAATTCGTGTGCATTCGATGGCTTTTTGTATTATTTACTTCATTCAATAGAAACTGGCACACGAATCTGCACACGATCTCACCACAACACATAAACCCCAGCTTAACTAAAAATATCTGTTTTCATATAATTTCTGTACGACCAATTGTATTTATTTATTTATTTACTTATTTATTTAATTGAATATAAAGAGTTGTGAAGACCACAATTACTTGGCCGAGCGAGTGATGTTGTAATAATTAAATTTATTTTCTGTAAACCAGTGGTGCCCACAGAGGGGGAGGGGGGGGGGAATATAGATATATTTATTATGTAACAACACACCACCAATAACCATAACACAATGCGACCCGTCAACAGTCATCACAACACATTAATCCCGAAAAAAAAATGTTTTAGTTTATAATTTTATGCACGGATGAATATTAATTGAAACGAAACAGAACAGTAGATGCTGTTGCTGCATTCGGCTATTAGAGACCGGTCATTATTTATCGCGGTGGGAGGAAATTGGGGTGAAATCATAAAGTTTGTGGACCCTCTCTCGAGGGGGGGGTCATAAATTTGTCAGGTTCCTTCAAGAGGGGGGGGGGGGCAAAAACACACTGACCAACTGGAAGAAACAGTAATTGTTGGACCTCAAAAATGGCACTTTCAAGGAGTCAAAATTTCTAAACACGCCTCAGTTTCTCGGGGGCTACCCCCATGATGTCAGTGTTACACGATTTTGAGGCTGTTAGTACCATTTTTGCAGGTATAGTTTTTACAAATAACTTTGTAGAAGAGCCTTGGCACCTGGTTTCTTGGCTTCTTCGGTCTTTCAGGTCCTAACTATGTTACGGATGTGGGCATACAGTAAACAGTGTGTTCATCATACTTATTGTATCAACCTTGCCAAAAGATGGGCGTAAGGAACATTTTATAGAACATTTTTCATCCAACATGATTGTTTTTTCGTTAAAAACGAGACACGTTTCCTTACATCTTATGGTAACTGTCGGTGTGGAGAGCTACTTACTTAGTTTGGCTACAACACAAATCTTGGCTACAGGAATCATCTGCAGACAGTCTCAATTGGTATAAGAAAAACGTATTTTTTTTTGGGGGGGGGGGGGGGGGGAAAAGGGGTACATCATTTTTGGACTTTGAGTGGGGACGGTCAAGACTTTTTCCAGGATGTCGAACGGAGGGTCATCGAAAATTTGGTGTGGTCACATTAATATTTCCTCCCCCTCCCCACCGCCCATAAATAATGACCGGTCCCTTATGACGGATAGAAATAAATCGTATGAAAATAAAATGGCTCGAAAATGTGTGTGTGTGTGGGGAGGGGGGGTTGACTACCCAACTACTAGTCCGAGTCGAAAATATGGGCGTAACATTTTTAAACCGGGGGGGGGGGGGGATATGCACCACTTTTGTTGTGGTTCAACGTTTATTACTAATACTAGAAGTGCCAGCTCAGCTAGACACTGAGCTGCTTAAAGTACGATGACTGTTTCATGTAAAACCAATATGACCTTGAGCGTTCAAGCATCGTTTAAACAATATTTTTCGCATCTTTGGTGAATTAATGCACTGTTTGCAACATGAGGATGATTTGCTCTCTCGTGTGTATGGCGCCGAAGGCGTGTATCCCGTGTGTGTACCTTTGCCCGCACTGACTAACAAATGCTAATTTTCGTTCGCTTCGCTTACTCAATCAGTGCATCCTGTGACCCGGACTCCATAATTTACATATGAATATTTCCACCGGAAATACAGAAATACGTATTTAAGCCGGCGAACTAAAGGTTTGGACTTACAACAAAGTACAAACATTTATTTCGCCGGCTTTGTAATTTTTATTTTCTGGGAGAGGCAGAAAGTAAATGGCGTTTAAAATATTTAACCAACTTTCACTAATCCTTTAATTTTAATCGCCCACAAAGACACAGCCTTTAGCCAGCGTTTTATGCCTCCTTCAGCGTGATCAGGCTTGCGCATCAAATTCATGTTGTTTAGAGAAGCCTTATTGTTGCCGACCACTTTACAACGTAGCAATGATAAGCCTCGTGCACCGCAAGTTTAAAGTATTGTTTAAGCTTACTAGCCGGTTAACTTATTGTCAGCTAATTTCCTTTCTTTAACACTCTTTTTTTTAAAGTTTATTTTGTACAATTTGTAATTATTGTCTGCTTCTTCACACTAAAAGAACTTTCACCATTTAACTTACCAACCTCCCATTACCCCCTCGCAATAAAGGTACAACGTCATTATATGAATGCACCTCCATCAATCGTATTTTCGTACAGCATTCCACACCAGTACCAACGTAAATCAAAGCATTTCAATACTATGGGCCATGTAGAATTCCATTCAAAATTGTAAAATGCACAATCTTTATTTTACCTGTAGACAGAGGCGTGGTGGCGAAGGGCGAGGGGGGGGGGGGGGGAGTTTTCAAACCCTTAAACAATCTACCGAAACAAAAGCATAGCTGTATTCGAAATTTTGAAGTATTGCTGGGTGAATGGTAATGCAGCACGCAACAAGATTTATTCCCGTATACGAAGCCCCGCCCCTCCTCCAAACTTCACTTCCTGTAAGCGAACGAACTGCAACTGGACTGAATCAAAGAAAAATTGCACAACACGCAACACAAACTCGTAAGAAGCTAGCCTGTATTCCTACATTAAGAGATGAGCACACAGAAGTATAAAATAAAAACAATAACTGCTGCAAACGTGCGTTAATCCAGTGGCGTGTGTGAAAAAGCAAAGTGTGTCGTATTTAGGTGCTATGGCGAGAACTATCCTCGTGGCCTCAAGTGCCCAAAGGGAAGAAAACAGACCTCGCCAGGTAGGCCAGTCAAAATAGGGTTGAAAAAGGAATTAATAAGTAACAAGCTACAAATTTGTGGCGTGCTAAACAACATACTAAAACTCCCCTGAAATCCGACCATTGCGTTGTCCGCCATTTTGAAAACATAACATCCGAAAACGTACTTTTTCAATATATCTCGGTAATGGTTGCCCGGGCATGAAATGTTCCGTCCAAAAATGTACAGCATTGAATCTTCTACAAAAGATGTTCTATTCTTTTTTTTCCCCGTAGATTCAATGATTCAGCCAATAAACGTTGTAGAAGAACGTTGAGCTAATGCCGCCATCTTGAAAACATGCGCCCGAAATCGGTTTTTTCAAAATATCACGGAAACGGCTGCATATATAATAATGTTTAATTCAAAATTGTAGCGCATAGAATTGTCTGCAAAAAAGGTTCTATTCTTTTTTTTTTAACTAAGTTAATGATTCAGCGAATAAACGGTACCAAAGAGGCTACGCATGTGGCCACCGATGCACCCAATGTACATTACACTACATACAGTTGGGCGGCTTGGGGCAAAATTGATATAATTTTTCACTTTCTGTGAAAAGCATGAATACATATGAAGAGTAACTAGAAAAAATAACTAAGAGAGCAAGTTAAAAAAAAAACGTGGGGGGGGGGGGTTGAGGGGACTATTACCCCACCAAAAACGGTGATTTTCATGTTCAAAGTATTCTTGCGAGCCATCTAATACCCCGAAATGGATATACTTAGGATTTTCTGAAAGGTGGGGATCTACGCTTTCATCAATTCTACCCGAGATTGAATAAGTAGTGATATGGCCATTTTG